>JBAKBP010026323.1:0-31877 GCA_037953745.1 Lithodes maja | reverse complement strand
AATATATCTAATTTAAAAAAAAAAATCATTACAGTTCTTAAAATAATACCAACACTGGAATATCAAGGTGAAGTGACGGGGTTGAAAAGCACAGGGTCAAATATCACCTGTAGGATTGCTAGCCTGCACATGAACAGGAAGGCGAAGCAAGACATCAAAACCCAGAGAAGAAGTCATCCACCAGAGTACCCCATAGTCCCAGAAATTTCCCACGGACCAGAGAGCAGAATCACCTAAGTCAGTCACCCCGACAAAAGGGTAAGAGTGGGACCCAATCACCGTCCAGCTCTCAAACTGTCTTCACCAATCACCAGCCCCCATTCGCCCAGTCCCCAGATTTACATTATGATGAACATATTGTTTATGCAAATGCAACACCAAGGACCCGAGTGTTATCGAGAAAAGTGGGTATAATAGAGCAAAAGATGATCGTCCTGCATAACTATCAACCACAGTGAGAAGATAAAGAAGAACAGAGTTATCCAGAGGATCGACAACAAGCCTTAATTATAACACAATCGCCATAATTAGGATTGTATCTTTTCTAGGCTCAGTGACTCATCTGAGTATTAAATAAAATACCTATTATCATTATGTATCCAATAATACTTATTAAGTAGGTTTAAGTTAAGTATTAACCTCACCAACGATATCACAACGATTCACTATATCCCTCTCACATTGAGTTCTTGCAAGTCAAAGATAAGAATTAATCTGAACATAGTCTCAAAGAAACTGAAGAGAAGTTAAGCAAAAATCCATTGGGGTAATATTCTTAAGGCTGAAAAGCACGGAGCATCTAACAGTGGAAAATTGTCTCGCTCTCCCCCCTTCCTCGAGAATACGACGAGCCCTGTTGTGTTCCCTCTGACGTCCAGATCCTGAAGTCCTGATTGTGAGAAGCAGCGCCTCCTGAAGTCCTGAACAGTGAATCTACGTTCCACGTCGGCCAGACTTACTCTCGAAACCCTACCCTCCTAAATTATCCTAAGTGTCTGAGTATCTTACATTGTGATTATAGTTGTTAAGGTAAGGTAAAAATATGTGCATATTGAAGTGCTAAAGGTTTTATAGATCTGTGCTCAAGATCCTTAAGTATTGTGTATGTGTTAATCCTTTAGAACTCATATTTATTGTTATATAGATCTGTGTCCAAGATCTAAGTGCTAATATAATATCTATAACTCTCTTAAAACGTCCTAGCATATGTTACTCGTGTTAATTATTTACTTAGCCAAATACTCAGATTTTCCTTGTATATGTCCATTCTATTAGGTGTGACGCATGTCGAGTATGAGCATGCTGTACAGAACGCCCAGTCATGCCCCACTCTCGCTAGGATCGTCAGGGCAGGAACTTTGGCTGTAGTCTGTGTAGAGTTTCCTAACTTAGTTTATGTGAGCCGTTGTACTATAAGTATTATAAATATGTATTTTGTTTTCATCTGAGTCAACGAGTTCTATTTTATATCATTAGTTATAAGTGTTGTGTATGGGACTTATTTGTAATGATGAGAGGAGAGAGAGAGATTACATAACGGGGGCCAGTGAGTGCGCCATGCGGCAGGTAGGCCTAACTCCCCTCCTTCCTCCTCCCTCCTCCCTCTCAGTGCGTGGGAAATCCTTTGTCGATCCCAGATTGAGAGAGAATATTACGTAATGATTGCTAGTGGGCGGTCCTTAGTAGTTGGCGATATGCTCACTAGAGGGCCGAGTATAAAAAGGGAAGTCTCGCCACATATTCTTCAGAACTCATTAGGCAAAGCGACTTCTCATATCCCTTGCAACTATATATATTCTTCCGACTGATGTGAACTTTCCCTACTCTCTGTACCGCCTACCTTCTTCTTTTCCCGAACCCTTTTTAACCTCAATGACCCCTTTGGTGCAGATCTAGTCAGCCAAAGTATTATCGCTTGAGTTCTCACGAGATATATGCCTATTAGATAGCCTATTTTGGAAGGGATAACTAGAATAGGATTGATTAATGTTTGTTGCACTCTTATATGCATTTCCCTGTGTATGATTATTCATGTTCCTGTTTTCTGCTGATCTAGGTGATGCTAGACTGGGATGAGGCTACTAGAGTTGTGATTCCCTATGAGTATTAGGTTTTGTTGAACCTGTACAATCACAACGGAGACTTGGGAAGCCTAGGTGGTCTTTCTGACTGTGTACCGTGGGAGTTTAGCGCTGTGTTGCGAGTGAGGGCTTTTGCCTCTGCCACCCAACACTGTGCTAACTCGTTTGCTTGACTTTGAGAGGATCGCCAGGAGAGAACCAGATACTAGTGATCTGGATCTCTCAAGAGAGCATCCCGTCAATTACCGTAATTTGGCCGCACAGTCTGAAGGACCTCGCTAGGCTACGAGCCGCTTGCTCAGCCATTGTTTCCTAGCCTACTACATCCCAGCTAGACTTTGCTCGGTCAGCAGATACAGCATAGTATTGAAGCTTTCCTTATGTATGTTATTGTTTATGCACTATTGATTTCATGTGTGGCACGCATAAGCTACTTTAGAGATTAGTGGCCCCCGAGCACAATCCTAGTAGGCTATGGCCAGTGCATTGTCGGAGTACTTCTTTTATATGTTTGCCATTTACTACTGTCTATTCTTCTAATTCTTCTTATGTCAATTTAAAGCCTTTAATATTAGTTAATTGCCAGTGTGTTGCTTATTGAAGTGCTGTTCAAAATCCGATACTTACTTCTTACGAGTATCCGAGAAGCATCTAACTTTATCAGAAGATTCCTTGCTCGATGCTCGAGGACTATAGTTTAACGTAACGTAATAGTGCCGATCCGAAGTAGAGGGTGGAGGACTTCTTAAGTTCTTAGTCAAGGGTGGATTACTTCGGCTTCGGCCAACACTATTCTTTGGTGTTGTTGTATTTACTTCTTTGTTTGATTGTTGACCAGACTAGATAACTCCCGTCTCTTTATTAGTCTGTTGTGAAACGCTAGTACCGAGTTCTTGTATACCCCGTTATAGCAGATAGAACTCTGGAGGGTATTGGTGTTTTTTGTTCGGCTGGCAGTACTCTGGGGTTGGGATCGTGTGTTTCCGTTGTGGCAGCGAGCCATACTCGAGTCCTGTGTGAGAGCCCTAGTGTACCCGAGTGCCCGGTCGTAACATAGGTATGTTGCAAGTTGAAGTGTATTCCGTGTATTTATTCCCTTCTTGAATCCTACTTTTACCTAGAACTTACGCTTAATTTCATATTTTATTATACCTCAGTCCACCCTCTTATAAGAAAATTTGTTGATTATTTAATCTGATTTCTTCGAGAACTTAAGTTACACTTACTGATATTAAGTGTTAATTCGTTCATTCTATGAACCGTATATTTGTTCACTACCTTATTGATGTAGATAACTTCGATTATTCTCGTCTAGGAATTCTAGTCTTGCATAGATCCATTATCTAATTATTCATCAGTCTGAATACAACGTCAATTTGTTACGTATTCTTTATAGGAATCTGTTTAAGTTGTTCAGACCTCCTTTTATGCCTTATTAGGTATTTCCATAAGTACAACTTCGACGTGTGCGCCATTTTATCATTATTAGTAATATACTAATCATTCGTACACGCTATTTAATTTACGCGTTGCTTTATATTAGTTAACTACTTTAGTTACGTTAATTATATCTTTGATTGATTTCATCCAAGGGATACTAAACCTTTGATTATTCAATAGTAGAGGTAAACTATTAAATCTGAATTCCTCGACCTAAGATTATTATCGCATATAATCATTAGTGAATAATATGCTCATATCATAAATATCTCATATTAATCTAAGTATATAATAAATTGTAAAAAACATTCATCACCCCTTTCCTTTTAACTTCAGTTGAATACTCCAAATACGAAGTATATAGTAACACTAAGAATAAATATTATTTCCAACACCGCAGTACCTAGAATGACCCGATTGACCTACCGGGTTAAATTTTATCTTAAACGGTATATAGTGTTTGAACTACCTGCGCGCCACTCGCCACCCGTGAGCGAATGTTGTGACAGAATAATAATAATCCTCGTGCGCTTCCCCTGTTACTTAAACTTGATCATTGATACGTGTCTGGAGATTTCATAGTTACTAGTTCACTTTCAAGAATAATATAAGTTATACACTCAACCCACATAAATATTATTATCAAGGTTTGAATCTATATATAAACGTGTCCATTCTATAACTGCATATTCCATATAATACTGTATTATTATTTCTATCCTGTATATTGTTTATTAGATACTGATAATTATGATCAAATGCATTCTTCAGTTTGCTTACTATTCCTTATAATAGTTAAGCTAACTCTCAGAGCTCGCTATATTCGTGACCTGATGATTATGGCAAGTATTGAGATATCCTGGACTTATAATAAAAAGTAAGACTGAATCTCATATATAAATATATGCCTTTGAATAAACTAAATGTGTATAATTTACATGCATGTTGTTATTGTGTTCTGTAGCACCTAATTGAGTACCTAATTGTGATTAAGAAGGTGTTCGATGTGTTCCTGTTGAGGATATTAAGAGTCTATAAGTCCAAAATTGGATTTTAGTGAAGACCGAATAACGGGATTACAATATTATAACCCGGCATAACACAAGGTTAAAATAATACCTTTTAGACAAATTTAATACCGGTACTGTACATGCAATAAAGGCCACATTCGTATGACAGTTTCCAAATCTTGCCATAATGGTTAACATTTATTTTCTGCATCAGCCTTAGGATATAGACTGCTTAGCTTGGAACTATACCAATTGCACAATAATTGTGGTGCACTGGCCAATATATATGCAGTAGTTCAATTAGTACATAGTAATAAAAATAGTAGTAGAGTAGCTAAATTGTCTTTAAGGGAGAGTTAGTTTATTTTTCTGGACCCCCTTTTCATGTTTAGCTCCATTAGTTTTCAGATCTTAAGACGTTCGGCCCATTAGTTTGGCGAGTATAAAGACTCACCCCAATGTTTTGGTCACCAAGACCTATTGTGCTATGTAGATGTCGATTTTTTCCTGACGAGCGACTGTGAGCCTGTATTTTTAAGAGGAACCGGCCTTCGGTCGGGTAATTTTTCTACTGAAAAGTGTACCAATTGAAAGGGGGTCTAGATTTTTTTTTTTTTTTTTTTTTTTAAAGATTGGTAGAGGTCTAGCGAGGAAACTAAAATATATATATATATATATATATATATATATAAACCAAAACATAGCCACAACGGTACCCCCTAAACAAAATACAATTATGATTAACCCATCTAATGGTTTTGTGTTAGTTGAAATATTTATCAATCTCGCATACTACTAATTGGACCAATACGCACAAATTTGCTAGTTTGTTTTAGCATTTACAATCCACTAGAGAGGCTGGATAACTTGTCCACTACATCGAGTGATTATTCTAACCTTAATGTACCCTGTTCCAAATTAGTAGTCCAGAAATCGTAACCCTGTAACTCAAAAAGGGCTAGAGCAAATGGGCTGTAAATTTTCCTGACTGACTCTTCCCAATAGGAAATATTAACAATTACTCTAATAGTTTGTAAGAGTTTAATGTTAAAGAGTTTTGGCCTACTTACTTGGAATAGGGTGTAGTGTATGGAGAACCGCAAGACATTCATGGCATGTGTATAGTGGTGGGAGGAAGGGATGGTAGCTTATGCATAATACAGTTATAATGTATAGTATAGGCTATGCATTGCAGGGCATGACTGTAGGTGTATTTAAAGATTGTGCTATGATATTGCCGTTTCAAACTTTAAGAAAAGGAGTATGTGAGCAAAATTTTGAAAGTCTCTTTATTCAATTTGATATATTGGAATTTTAAGCTTCTCTGGGCCACCCTCATTAGACAAGAAAGTAAACTAAATAATATAAATTAACAGTACAAAGACTCACGGTTGCAACCTCTTTACTAGAGCGTACTACATACCCAAATCACTACCAGATGTTTTTTTTATTTCCTGTGTATGACAGAGACAAAAGGCAGGTTGCCTGTAACGAGTGTTTCCCCAGGGTCAAACGAGCTAGCCAAATTCAAAGGACGTTGTGGTCAAAATACTTGGACATACACAGTTTAAAGCAGCTTAAGTCATAGATGAAGGAAAGATTGATTGAGTGAGAGAGTATAGAGTAAAGTTCACCACATTGTATATCTCTTATAGATGAAGGAGAGATTAATTGAGTGAGAGAGTTCCAGAGTTCACTAGTTGAGTAGAAGAAAGACAGAACATTTGCCAATTCTTGGATTGGAGAGTTGGACAGAATAGGAGTGGGATTGTTGAGAGGCGGGTGCCTTGCACACACCGTAAAGGGAGGGGGTATGCACTGTGAGAGCTCTGAAGAACACATTGTTATAATAGCGATAGAGTCAAAGAAGCAACATTGAGGTGTGTGGACAGAGATTGTAGTGAACTAGTAAGAGGAGGCGAGTTGAAGAGGTGAGTTGGTGAGGCGAAATACTTTGGACTCTATTCTTTGGAGAAGTGTGGTATGGGTGGAGCCTCGCCAGAGTCGCCACACATGCGAGCAATACTCTATACATGCCAGTACTGATCCCCTATACAAAGCAAGAAGCTGTGCGGGGGTGAAGAACCCATGGAGACGGTTGAGCACAACTAATTTCTGGCAAGCTGTTTTAGCAGTAGTGGTAATATGGTTTTTCCAAGAAAGGTTGGATGAAAAGGTTATACCAAGAATATTGAGAGAAGATGAAGAGTTGATTTGTATATTGTTAAAAGAGTAATTGATAGTCATGTGAAGGATTGCAACGGGTAGATAGAGGGAAAAATTGAGTCTTGGAGGCATTGAATGTAACTAGATTTTCTGTTCTAATCAGAAATAATGGATAGATCAGAAGATAGGCATTTCATGGCCACATCACATGACTTTTGGAGTGATTGCATACTGGGTTGTAAAAAATAGTTGAGCGATAGCCGTACACAACTCTAGCTATGGTACGGTCAAAAATTAAACTAGAGACAAAAGCACAGCTAGAGGGATAGAAACCGAAGTAGGGGTTGGAAATTAGAGATTTGTGACATCATCTTAGGCTTTCGATATGGCTAGTGCAATATAAAAAAGCCACCGAAGTCCTGAAAGGAGGATGACCAAGAGTTAGTAAGATAAGCAAGGAGATTACCAGTAAAGCAACCCTTAACACCTACTGTCCCCCAGTCCTGATGTGGCGGCGTCTACGCCGTGGGGCCACCTCATGAGGCTGCCAACCGCGGATGGCTGCCAACCCTCTACGGCCGAAGACAAAATTAACGACCAGTGGAGGAAAACCGGATGCCGGCCGCGGGGAGCAGTTTCGGGAGCCAAACAGTCACAACCATCCCCTCCCTGGGGGCACGGGTCCTTGGAGCGGCTTCGGTCGCGCCGGGAATTTCCACACCTCTCACACCACACACACACATCACACAGTTTTTCCTACACCGAGAAATGACTCTCCGGCTGTCATTTCTCGAAGACTTCTTCTAGCCGGACACATTAAGAGCAACCCAGGGCCCACGTACACATACATATGTCCAACTTGCTCAAAACCCATCACTTCGAGTCGCCATACTAAGGGTTCAGTTCTCTGCAATTTATGCGGGAACTGGACCCACTTCACCTGCACAACACTTGCCTCCAAGAAACACTACACAAACACCTGGACCTGTTCCTCATGCCCCTCCCTCTCCCAGTCAAATCCCTCACCTAAAACCCGTCTACCTCTCCTCCCCAACCCACCTAACCTTCCCACATCATCCACTCCCCCCCCTAAAACCCGTCCACCTCTCTTCCCTAACCCACCTAACCTTCCCATAGCATCCACATCCTCAACTCAACACACCCCATCCTAATCCATTCCAACCCCCATCTCCTGCTCCCCAATCCCCACCCCCACCTCACCCATCCCAACCCCCAGCCCCTCCCTCACCCCCACCCCCACCCCATCCTCGTGCAGCAGCACCCAACATACATCGTGCACATAACAAACATTCTTCAACTGAACATAGATGGCATCAACACAAAGAAACACGAACTCTCACACTTCATCAAACACAACATACACATTGCCATCTTACAAGAAACAAAACTACGCACAACACAAAAAACACCCACATTCCATAATTTCACCACCATCAGACAAGACCGGGCTGTCGGCAGGGGCGGTGGACTCATCACCCTGGTACACAAAGAAATATCATACATAGTAACCAGTGTACAAACCAAATCACTCTTCCCCCCAAATGATAACACAACAGAAATACAATCAATTCAAATACGCACTGGCAACAACTCCAACATAACCATCATAAACATACATCCCTCCCCAAACATCCCCTACAGTACCAAATGAATACAGACCACACTTACAACACATCACAAACACCCCACACATCATCCTGGGTGGTGACTTCAACGCCAAGACGTCGGCCTGGTTTGTCGACAACCCCGACACAGACAGAGGGCTGGTACTACAAAACCAAACCGATAACCTCATCATCTTTAACGACATCCATCAACATACCCATATTCCTCACCAAGCCCTCTATAACCCATCATCTCCAGACATCACCTTTTGCTCCCCAGAACTCGCCCCTACAACATCCTGGAGGGTGGTCAGGACCTTAGGCTCTGACCACCTCCCGATCATTACCACCACCAAAACCAGACTCACCCCAGCTAGCCACAAACACACATATACCAATTATAAAAGAGCTAACTGGGAAGCATTCACAAATGAGACAGAACAACACTTCACAACTCTAAACAGTAGACCCATCACTAACATCAACAATGCTGTACACATACTCGATAAAACTATCCAAAACGCTGACAAGAAACGCATTCCAAGAGGCAACAGAAAAAGACAACCCCAACTTCACACCAGAAATTCAAAACCTCATCAGACAACGCGACATACTGAAACACTCCCCAGCGCCCCACACACAAGACATCACACAACAAATTCAAGCACTCAACACCCAAACTAAACAAAATACAAGAACAACAAAAACTAAATTGGAATAATTTCCTACAAACACTTGATCACAAAACAAACTCCAAAAAACTCTACAAAACACTAAACAGCATCACACTTTCCAACAGCAACACAACACAATCACATGCTGCAATCACAACAACAGACTCTACTCCTTCATATAAACAACAAGCAAACACTCTCATCAATCACTTTTCACATGTCAGCCACCTAAAACCTCACAAAGACGACCGACGTGTAATCAGACGTAAGAGACAATTCCCCACAGACCCTTACTATACACCCTTCACCAATCACCAGACTAAGCATATCAACAATCTCAAGCACTCACCCGCCTGTGGCCTAGACAACATAAACAACATACACCTCAGACACCTGGGACCACAAGGCATACAAGCACTCACTAACATATCAAACTACAGCTATTCACACAACACAATACCAGACATTTGGAAGCATGGTATCATCACCACATTCCCCAAACCCAACAAAGACCCCACGCTACCCTCCTCGCACCGCCCCATCACACTCCTTTGCTCCCCCTCCAAAGTCATGGAACGCCTAGTATTACAACTAATTACACCTGACCTACCCCTAGCTCCAACACAACATGGCTTTAGGCCACTGCACTCCACAAACACTCTTCTCACAGACCTTACACAAAGGTTTCGACGGCATCAACTCGGTTAGACAACCACACAGATCACTATTAGCCACACTCGACATTAGTAAAGCCTTCGATGCCATCCCCCGCCACAACCTAACAAACAAAATCTATAACACAAACATGCACAACACAAAAAGGTGGCTGGCCAACTTCCTAGCAGGCAGATGTGCACACGTTTCTTTTGCCAGTCAGTCCTCTAAAATCAGAAACTTTCCAAACAGAGTCCCACAAGGACCCGTCCTATCGCCCGCACTCTTCAATCTGTACATGCACGATATAACTACACCCAATACGCCCCAAATAAACTTAGCCTCCTATGCAGATGACATAACACTCACATACACACACCATGACTCAAAAAGAGCAACAGATCTCCTTCAACCCTATCTCAACACACTACATGGCTGGTGCACTACAAACAAACTTAATCTAGCCCCAGCCAAATCCACCGCAACCCTGCACACAAGTTGGACAGAACACTAATACATCCCTCAACTCACCATAAACAACACACCCCTAACACATACACACACACCCAAAATCCTAGGAGTAACATATGATAGTCATATGACATTTAAACAGCACACCACAAACATTAAAAAGAAACTGACACCCAGACTTAACGCCCTCATGTCACTTGCTCACACAAAATTTGGACACAACAAAGAAACTACCACCACAGTATATAAACAATACATAAGATCAGTGATGGAATACGCAAGCCCAGCCTGGGCTTCTAACCTAGCTGAAACACATCATATGACCTTACAGACTATTCAAAACAAAGCCCTGAAGATCATTACAGGCTGCACAGCTACTGCACCCACAGATCACCTACATCAAGAAACCAAAATCCTCAAAGTCAAAGACCATCTGGACATGAGAGGCACTCAATTCCTGGCAGCAGCCTCCACAAACCAAGACCACCCACTAAACTACATGGCAACACACCCACAGACACCAAGAAATATCAAAACAACACCCAGCACACTGTATCACACACAATGATTGTCCTCTCTCCCTCCCTGCCCACCCCGAACCAACTTCCAGAAGCACATCCATACTCATATCTCTCACCGATCCATCCACTCACTCACAGACAACACGCAGCTGCATGCACGACCTCCCGAAATCCATCCTTCCGAATCCTGCCTTCCTCGCGAGGACAGAGTCCACCTGGCCAGGCTGAGATGCGGACACCATCCAGCTCTCATGAGCTATCAGAAGAGACTGGATGACTCCGTTGTCGAAACCTGCCCGGGATGTAACACAGCACCCCATACCATTAAACACATCATAGAAGACTGCATTTCACACAACCACTTACGCAAACAACACAATCTACACTCCATGAGAGCTCTGTGGGAAAGCCCGATCGTGGCCATGGCCTTTCTCAGGGACTCGGGGCTGTTCGGCCAGGCAGCTTAGGGAACAACAACAACTGTCCCAGCGACGTACAATGGCCGACAGTAAAAAAAATAACCCAGTACCAGCGCCATATGACATTAACCCTTTCACGCATATGAATCAATTTTGAGCCCATTGGGGATACTTTAAAGCCTTAGTTACCATCAGGGGTATTTAGAAACCTTTAGTTTAGTTACTTCAACCTCTGCAGTTGTCTTGAGTTAACTGTAGGCAGAAAACTAATTTTGGAGAGGTAATTATAAAAGTGAGAGAACTATTTCTTATTGCTAATCTGGCAACCTCTGCATCATAAATGCGTGAAAGGGTTAATAATCGGTCCTTGTACCGAGCGGTACCTGGCACCAAGACTTGTAAACGCTGCTTTGAGACCATGGCAACACTTTTCATAGTGTATCTAAGGTCCCATGGGCGAGCTGGCTCAGTACTCTTCCATCTTTCAGGGCGAGTGGATGCTCTCGACTTTGAAGCCATTTTGGCCACAATGCTTGGTCCTGGAGGTTACATATATAATAATACCCTCTGGTACATTACGGGTTAACCCTTTGTGTACCAGCGACGTGCTATATTTTGACGATATCATGCAGTTTAGGAAGGATATATGGTAGTTAAAAGGATTGGTCGAGATAGTTTGAAGCCTAATGATTGCTAGAGGTCCTTCCTAAGCTGAAAAATATTGTAGTATAGTGAACAGAATATGATAAAAAGGACGACCATGGTATTGTATGGGTTAAGGAAACAATCCTGGCGATCTGAAGTAGATTATAAGATAAAAGCAAGACATTTTTAATTTAGGATAGTTTCAAAAAGTTTAGAGATACAAGAAATGAAAGTAATTGGACGGAAAGTGTCAAACAAATGCCGAGTCCATTATTTTTAGTCTTAATTACTGTGTATATACATATAAAATATGGTTTATAATTCAAATTGTGTCTATGGAAATGATAAAATGGCCAAAACAATGCCGTTTCATGTTAATTCTATTGTATTCTCTGAAAATGTCATTCTCTAATTCATTGAAGTCTTCAAACAACATTGCTCCGGTTTGACACCCTGATTGGACAATAGTTGGAGGTTTGAGAGCGGTCACCTTTATTTAGGGCAGGTTGAATGAGAGAAAGTTCCAGTAAGAAGGACAGAATTTTGAATAAAGGCAGACTAATGAGTTTGCCTAGGCAGGGAGTTATCACGGAAGAACAGTCTTTGAATACAACAAGAGGAACACCATCCAGTCTGTGCACCTTCTTAGTATTAAGCCCAGAGAAGGCAGAAAGTACATCCATAGAAGTTATGATCTTAGACATAAGTGAGAGGGGAGCAGAAAGGGAGGAATAGCACCAGAATTATCCAAGGTGGAGTTTTTGGCGAAAGCTTGAAGAAATTAACTTTGTCAAAGGAAGACATGACGGTAGAGCCGTCAGAATGGAAAAGAGGGAAAGACTAGGTAAAATTGTTGGAGATGTTTTTGGCTAGATGCCAGAAAGCTTGGGAAGAGCTTGAGTTGGAAAGTTCATAACATTTGTTATGGATGAAAGTTTCTGACTCGTCTAAGAACAGAGATGGCTTTATTCTGGACATAAACATGAAATGCACAAGATTCTGAGTTTGAAGGAAACGGTACCTCCGTATTGCGGAGACCAAGTAGAACAGCAGTAGAACAAGCATGAGTAAACCAAGATTATTTTTTTGCATTAGACCGAGAGAAAGAAAAGGTTATGCATGCCTCCACGTAAGAGAGGATTCCTTGGTAATGCATTCAACACACTCAAAGGGTCCCCCCGGCCACAGAAGCTAGTCCTTCCATGGGAAATTAAAAAAGTACTGCCGAAGAGCCTCCCAGTCGGCAGCGCCTAAATGCCACATGTGCCTCTGGTTGGGGAGGTCGAAAGGCCGTACTGGAGAGATACGATATGTAACCGAGATAAGGCTGTGATCGGAGGAGCCCAACAGAGAAAATTTACAGGGTAAGAGGAAGAGGTTAAAAATAGATTAAGAATGTTGGGCCGATCTCCAGGGCGGTCCGGGATACCGGTGGGGTTCTGAACTATGAATGATTCAAGTACAGTATTAGCAGCTGTTAGATCAGGGTTCAACAAAAACTACTAGCATTTCAATGTGGTAGTTTCACTCAATCTGGAGTAAGAACTCTTGGCATAATAGCGAAGATACAGGCTAAAAGCCTATGTCCGGTGGTAGGGTAAAAAAAACGCTCACTGTCCGACTACCTTGCTACTAAGTATTAAAATTCCATACACTAGCCCATCCTATTCATTATGGTAATAATAGACAGTTTTTGTGTTTTGCAATTTCACTTTGCCTACTAAACTAAACTAAATTAAATCTCCAAACTTCCTCAAAGCTAAAAACTACTCCAAAGCATACATGCTACACTCAGGTTTACCCTAATTCAAAGGCTCACATCACACACAAAATACCCCTGAATGGGGTGAAACTTTTTAGTGGCCATAATTAGAAAGCTTCCTAGGAGACCACCCATGAGTTAATGTATATACAGTAGGTCCTCTATAGTACAGAGGTTCAACTCACCTTTAAATGCTAATGGAGATAGAATTCCAAGAGCCAGAATCTACTACATGGTCATCACCTTCATCCAAGTCTTCACCAAGGCACTGCAGTATACAACCATAGAACATCCCACCACCAAGGCATCCTGCAAGTGAAAACATTAGCACAAAGTATTTCAATGTATCACAAAGGGCTTACACATTTTGATCAACTAAATACCAATAGCAGATTCTTTACATTAAAGCTCTTTCAGTGTTGAGGGCAATAATACCTTCATTTGATTCTGGCTATCCTTAGGAAGTTATATCCAGTTTATGAATAATCTTTTCTAGAGATATATTGGGCCCGTATGAATCTTAGTTCAGGTACTTTCATGATTGGCATATGGTTAGACATATGGAAGTGGAGGAGAGGAGGTTGTGATATAGAGACATGCCCCCTAATCATATATTGCGTCCATTACCCCGGCAATGGTGAGTTTCCTTTTGTTTTCAAGTGCAAGATACCGGAAGGAAGGTCACCATGGCCAATAAAACATTCTGAGAGTAACTTCGCCATATATAGGTCAACCCAAAAGTCATGATCACTAGCTTTTATATATAAAAAAGGTTGAGAATAATTAAGCTAATATTTCTACCATCTGGGAAGAATCCGCCAGGAAATAGGTGTGGAAAATTAAAACCCATTTGCTCTAGCCTCTTGAATTACTGAGGTTAGTGGTGGAGATTTCTGGCCTAGTTATAGTGAATTGTACTAACACTGGTACACTCACAAGCCATAATACCTGCACACCCAAATCAACCTTTGAAATAATAAAACCAGTTTGTGAAGCCTTTGGGATATAATCGAACATGGGATTGTCTCACTTGGTTTCGATATATTCAAATATATGCAGGTATTATGGCTCGTGACTGTATGACTATTTTCGTCATTCTCTCCACATCTGTTCATACCACCAGAACAATAATTTATCTACGCTTACCTAACCCATAAACTCTCCCCCACAGTTCCTTACGTCCAGCATTTCCATCCTCCTATACACAGACATTTAGGGCCCAGGTCTCGCAACCATGCAGTA
Source organism: Lithodes maja (assembly GCA_037953745.1). Classification (NCBI taxonomy): domain Eukaryota; kingdom Metazoa; phylum Arthropoda; class Malacostraca; order Decapoda; family Lithodidae; genus Lithodes; species Lithodes maja. Next base: position 17,167 of record JBAKBP010026323.1, on the reverse strand, counting down.
CTATTGGCCCTGCTAAACATTCCAAACACTTTATAATAGGATTTATTTCTCAATCAGTCTCTCCATTTTTTATATCTCTACTTTCTCTACATATCTACCACCTCTTGTTACGGCTGGATCGGCAATACATATTCGGGATTCTTGATCGTAGGACAGAAATGGCTTATGTGACAACGACACGCTCGATTCCAGTCCCAAATACTATATGCTCCAGACAACAAAAGCACCAACGCCCTACAGAGTTATCGTCTATGGTAACGAGGTACCTTAACTCGGCGAAAGTGTACAACAGGGGTAGGCTATGAGGCTAAACTCCCTCAGACATTTATAGGTTACGTTATTACTAAGAAATGCAATACTCAAGAAACTACGTTAATATTAAGCCTCTAATGATGTAGAATAGAAGCAGGCTAAAGGTATGACAGTGAAATGCTAAATAACAAATGTACACGCCTACTTGAAAGCGCGTGCACTAGAATAACTGTCCCCTACTAACATGCACTAGCATGTAGCATACAAGATGTTCATGATCCAGTAGATACCTAATAATACACATGGAAGGAACATAAATAGTAGTCACTTATTATAAGAATGAATCTATACTTGGAATAACTAAAGGTTGCAGGCAACAGTACTGCGCCGGTAGCCTACTACCGCATAGGCTACTTCGCTTCTCTCACTCTGTCTCCCCTCTGAGTCCGTATGCGCCCTACGCAACAGAACTCCGGACACAGCAGCAAAACGACAGTGCAGTTAATTGATACATGAAAGTATTAATAGTGTTGTCTTGTGTGTGAGTAATGTGTATTGTAAAGTGTTATATACATAAACTTAAAGAGAGCTGCAATGCATAGTAAAATAAAGATATCACCCACTCATCACCCCCATGTGTTCTAGCTAGCAGGCCAAGTCACAGGAACAACGAGTCCCAGCACCGAAAGCGAGAACCCAGGAAAAGACTGCAGAGAACACAAGGACAGATAAATTACGTTACTCTACTATACCGGCACTACGAGCGAGCTGTAGTCTCTGGTACTGCACTCGCTCCTGGCTCGGTAGGCATATCAAGGCTAAGTCCTCGCCCCTCTACAGACAACTCCTGGGCATGGTCGGGCTCTTACACATGGCACTAGTCTAGTCACAAATTGGATGATGAGCTGGGCATATAACTCGTGAACATTTAGAACGTTCACCAACTATCCTCATCAAGAAGATCGCTGTTCACATTAACCCCTTAAATCTAATACATGTAAATATATGCTTGTCCTAAGAGTAATACGAGAGGTGAGTGCTGAAACTCCTTTAGGACCTCAAGGGAAGGTTATGCATTTAAATAGAGAGAAGAATGAAATGAGAGTAATGTCGTCAGAGAGAAAGAGTGCAACCGTGAGAAATTGGGAGAGAGGGCAAGGGATGTTAGAATCTCAAAGGTTCTAGGCAACCTGATCATGGAACACACAGCGAGCCTCCAGGCAATGTGCAGCACGACAACATGGGCAGCCCAGGCAGCATAGGCAGGCGGCAATGTACTACCAACCCTGTCGCACCTAGCTATAAGCGCAGGGCTGCCAACCGGTCCATACGTCTGGCAACCACCACTCCGGCAGCGTGGCGCATTGCTACCCTCTCGCTCTGAAGTCTAACTCACTCTCTCTCTCTCTCTGAATTCCTATTGTCTTATCTATCAACTTCTCTATTGATACTACATATTAAATGGAAGGTCTCGACATGGCTCAAGACAAAACCCACCACTGGTTAGCACATGAGACCTTTGCAGAGATACAAAGAACATAGTTATACGTTGTCACACTCAATATAAGCAGCCAGCACGGTACACGGTACCGCACCGTGGCGGTACAGTGGAGTACCAAGGAGTACAATCAGGTTAAGTTGCCACGCACTGGGTGCGTCACTCTCCATCTCTTTATTCCCCGCCTCTCCCCAAGTTTGTATCCTGCCACTCACTCACATTACTATTTTACACTGTATTCTCTCACCTCCCTTCACCATTATTAATTATCTACAGTATGTATATCCAGAATTTCCCTCCTAACACCCAGCAACCAATATTTACTTTTGGAGGAGCATAACACGTTTTGACAGTTTAATCTGGCTAAAATTAAATTTTTTAATACAGCTTAGGAAGGGACTGCGATAATTAACCCTTAAAGAGCGGCGGCGGACTTAAGTCCGCCTCCAATTTGCAGCAAGTTAGGAGCATTATTAAGGCTTTTAAAGGGTTAAAATAGATTGCAAATGGACGGGAGCGCAGCGGGCCAGACAGCCGACTCCCAGGGCTTACCGCCGCCCATTAACTCTATGTTCCCTGTGTTCTCGAGGAGCCGGCAGTGTAGCCAGTAGTGAGCATAGCTGGGAAAAATATGCCGCTATATGCTAAACTCCCATGTTACTGGTATCACTGTATGAGAACCATGAGTGCTACGTGGCTCGTTCTGGTCTCATTTTGAAGCTTTTAGCGCCTAGTTTTTTGCTGAATACATTTCTGTTCATGCAGATACTTTATTTATCATTCAGGAGGGCCTGAATATGCCCAAATAAGCCCCAAATCCCCCCACTAGACAAGGGTTAAAATGGGTAAAAATTGTGAATCAACTCTCAGACTTCCATATACATGCATACATACAAGTGCTCCACATGAAGCGCGGTTCCGGACTCATGTCCTAATGGCGGCGCTCCAGGCAGCCCTGTTAAGAGCTGCCTCACTTGTCAGGTTTTTTGATTCAAGATCAGACAGCAAAGTCCGATCCCACGTCTTTTTTGGTCTGCCCCTTGGTGCAGCTCCCTCCACATTCATGGACTTCCATCTTTTCACTCAGATTTGTTCATCCATCTTCTCCACATGTCCAAGCCTGCTAGTACGCATCTCATCACTGATACTCTTGATACCTAACCTTTTCTTTAGCTCTACACTTTATAAATTATCCTATCTTGCAGTTTGGCACCACACATCCATCTCGCCATTCTCATCTCATTGCGTTACATTCTGTTGGTATCATCCGCTTCGACACGCCACGTTTCTGAAGCATATGTCATTGCGCTTCTAACGCATGAAGCGTACAAGTTTCCCTTCAAGGGGAGAGCGAGTCTTCTCATGGCAACAGTTTTCTAAATTTTCCCCAACCGCATCTTATTCTGGCGGTAGTGGCAGACTCAGCCCCACCACCAGCAGAGATGGTAGCTCCCAAGTAGCAAAACTTGACCACCATCTCCAGTGCCTCATTGCCAAAGTTAACACTCTAGCCGGTCATTGAATAAGAGCTCACCTTCGCATACTATGCATACAAATTTCTCAATTTCGGACTTCTTCCTTGGTAGAGGTCCCTTTATTCTAGTGCAGCGCTTCTTCCCATGATACACCCAGCTGCGGCAGAAGCTACACTGTTCGAGTTCGTGCCCACCCCTTTTCTGCATACTGCGCATGGGTATGCCCCACTTTTTCTAAATTTCCTAGCACCTAATCCACTGTGTAAAACCTTTGTTAATTTATATTAACTCTTAACCCTTTACTTGTCATGCAGTCTTTCCATCTTCTGAACTTGGCCTCGTCATCCCGCGCACTATCTGCTAAATTGTTATTTCCAGTTATTTTGATTAGTTTTTTTGTCTCTATATTGTGTCATCCCTCTTTTGGTTTGTTTATTGTGCAAGTTTCACATTATAATAAACAGAATAATTGTCAAGGGGTGAACTTAGCATGGCATGTAGAACTATGGACACCAACGCTTGAAGTTCATCGTACTAGTCCTCCCATCCATCTTTCCGTTTACCAAATTATCGGCCGCCTGCTTCACGTTCACAGCTTCTCCCAAACCAATCTGAATACATTTAGGAGGAATTGGATGAGCAATGTGCATTACACTATACTTTGCATCAAGGAATAAGGGGAAGTATTCGGGTGGGGGGGGGGGGGTCTGCACCCCCTTCATGTTTAGCCCCATTAGTTTTCAAATGTTAATACTAATGTCCATGTCTTTGTCAATACAGTACTAAGACCTTTGCCATTTAGGCTTCTATTTTTATTTTAGGAGGAACCGGCTTTTGGCCGGAAATTTTTTCTACCGAAAAATATATAAATTTATCTCAAAGGGGGGTCTTTGGGATAGCATTTCTCTAAGCTTGATAGGGATCTAGGGAGCAAACTAAAATATAAATACTGATATTTAAATGTTCATGTTCTGGATGTGGTGTCCCGAATTCGAATCCCGGGAGGATCATATGTTTCCATTAGTTTACTCTAGTACATTGGGGTTTGTAATGGAGGATTAATGTTAAGAATGGGGTGTTCCTTAATTTTTATAGGTTCAGGAACTAATGTTTAGCGAGGCCGGTCATAGTGATCTTGACCCCATTCATTGACCTTTCCTCTCACTAAAACATTAAGTTATCCATAATGCAGTTGGGTGTAAGTACATGATTAGATTAATATCCAGAATTTGAAAATGGATGTAAAGAATTCGAAAATGGATATTAATCGTGATGTGTACTTAACCTTTAACTGTATTGGGTGGTGTAATTGATTAGATGCTTCTGTTCTGGGAGTGGTGTCCCAAGTTCGAATCTCGGGAGGATCATATGCTTTCATTAGTATATTCTAGTGCATTGGGGTTTGTAATGGAGGATTAATGTTAAGAACGGGGTGTTCCTTAATAAAACTATATCTATATACTCAGGCACATACACCATAATTTTGTTGTTTTTATTTTTTTGGCTGGGGTGGCCGCCTCCAGACATAGCCAAATAAACAGATATAATAACGTCCCCATACACTTTCATAATTATTATGCCAATCTTGATCATTTCGCTTGCTACACGATCACTGCCATTTTAGTATGAATATAGCTGACCATTATTCAGATTAGGATATATTTAAGACAAAACTTAAGTTGTGGTAAATTGTTACACTCCTTTCATGCCTTTCATCTTCTATTATTATTGTTTATTGTCAGTGGTTGGAAAGCTGTATGGCAGGGTGTTGATAGAGAGGATAATAAAGTGTACGGAAGTTGCAATAGGAGAAGAACAGTGCGGTTTTAGGAGGGGAAGAGGGTGCGTGGATCAGATGTTTGCAGTAAGACAGTTATGCGAGAAGTATTTAGAGAAGCATAAGGAGATATTTTGGGCTTTTATGGACTTGGAAAAAGCGTATGATCGTGTGGACCGTGAAGCAATGTGGAAGGTGTTAAGGATTTATGAAATAGGAGGAAATTTGTTAGAAGCAGTTAAGAGTTTTTATGAAGGGAGCAGAGCATGAGTGAGAGTAGGAAATGGTGAGTTGAGTGAATGGTTTGAGGTAAAGGTAGGTTTGCGACAGGGTTGTGTAATGTCACCATGGCTGTTTAATATGTTTATGGATGGTGTGGTGAGGGAGGTGAAAAGGAGAACTATGGGAAGAGGATTGGGTTTAGTAGGAAAGAATGGTAGAGATTGGGAGTTGAATCAGTTGCTGTTCGCTGATGACACAGCATTGGTGGCGGATTCTGATGAGAAACTGCAGTGGGTAGTCAAAGAGTTTGGTGTGGTTTGTGGAAGGAGGAAACTGAAGGTGAACGTAAATAAAAGTAAAGTAATGGTGTGTAATAGGGGAGAGCATAGGGTGAATCTAGATGTGAGGCTGGATGGGGAAATATTGGAACAAGTAGAGTGTTTTAAATATCTAGGAGGAACGATAAGCAGGAGTGGAGGTATGGAAGTGGAGGTAAAACAGAGTGTGTGAAGGAAGGAAGGTTTTCGGAGCAATGGGAAGTATGTGGAAGACGAGAAATCTCTGAGTGAAAGTAAAAAGTGCACTGTATCAAGGAATTGTTGTGCCAACAGTGATGTATCGGGCTGAGACATGGGCTCTGAAGAAAAAGGAGAAAAGAGGGCTGGATGTGATGGAGATGAGCTGCTTGAGGAGTATGTGTGGAGTTACTCGTAGAGACAGATTGAGGAATGAAGAGATACGTAGGAGAGTGGGGCAGCAGGAACATTTGTCAGCCAGAGTAGACAGAAGGGTGCTGAGCTGGTATGGTCATGTTGAACGAATGGGAGATGAAAGGCTTACAAAGAGAATATGCGAGTCAGGTACAAGGGGAGATAGAAGGGCAGGAAGACCCCCATTGAGATGGAGAGACTGTGTAAGAAAGGCTTTGGATGATAGAGGAATGACTATAGATCAGGCAGGGGAAGTGGTGGTGGACAGGAGTGAATGGAGAATGCTTGTGAATAGTTGAGTGAACATGTGGTCATTTGGAGTAAGGGTCAGGCGCAAGTTGGACTAGATAATAGTCCATCAGGCGCCTGGCCCGGGGAGACTATTAATATGAAGGGTGTGCCTGGAAGTGTGGTGGGAGGGCTTGTGGCTTTGGCTCCGCTGCATGTCTGCCTGCCGAGATCGGAACCTCTCCGGGTGGTCAGGGGCCGGGGGAGTGCTGGAGCGACCTTGGTAACCCTGGTCTCTGGGTCTTCTCCTGGGTGACCTGGATGTGTGAGAGTTTGTGTTTTTTATCTGCGTTTATTTTTTGTTTTATGTTGTTTTTGTGTTTTCCCTGTTCTTGAGTCGGCTACCCCCAAAATGGGGATTGGGCCTGAGCATATAGATAGATAGATCTTCTAGCTATATGTTTTAGTATAATAGCTTGTATAACACTACGTTAGTTGCAATGTTTATAATCTACATGTTAATACTAGATTACTGTGGACTCCACTTGGCCTGTGTCAGTGGGCCTCTAAATGGTTAAGTATTGTTTGTGGTCTTGTATGGATGCACACCAGTTTCCTAATCTCTACTATAACCACAATTTAAACAAACCCGTATTGAAATACAAGAATTGTTCACTGCATTAGTAGTAAGAAGTATATTTAATTTCTTTAATTACTCAGTCTAATAAACCTTATCATCCCAATTATCCCACCACCACTTTCAGAACTTTTCACTCACGAATAAATCACTTGAGGATCTAAGACTCATTTCTTTCAGATTTTCTGGTTATTTTTCGACGATTATATTGTAGTGGTAATAAACAGGAATTAATTGAGAATGCTTGTGAATTGATAAATGTAAACGCGGTCGTTTGGGAGAGAGGTTCATGCGCCAGTTGGACTAGATAGTAGTCCATCAGGCGTCTGGCCCAGGGAGGCGGTGGTTATGAAGGGTGCACCTGGAAACATGGCGAGAGGGCTTGGTGGTGGTAAAGCTTTGCTGCGAGTCAGCCTACGGAAATCGGCGCCTCTCCGGGGGATCTGGGACCTGGGAATCTTTTGCTGGGGACCCCAAATGCCCCTGGGTCTTGGGTATTTCTCCTGGGCGACCTAGATGTGTGTAAGATTTTGAGTTTTGTTTTTCTGATGCGTTGTGATGTCCCTGTTCGGGCTCTGTCTCGAGTCTGCCACCCCCATAACAAAACGAAAATAGGAAAACTGGGGAATGGCACTGTGCCAGAGTATATACATAAGAAACTCAGGGGTTGAACAGAGATAGCCTTTACATTTTAAACGCTCACAGATCCTTCCTAAGCTGTATACAATCTTCTGAAGATTGTCAGCATAGGCTAAACTGTCAAAATGAGTCATACCTTCAAGGGGTTCAAGAACTGTTCCATATTTATCTTCTCTATATCCCCTCTTCCACCACCTTATATTCAATATAATTAACTAACCTGAAGAAACACGATGGACAAACATCTTGGTCGTCAGTACGTTTCTCCCTCCCGTCCACCATCCATCCTCGTAAAGATTGACTGTTCCCCACTATCTGCTTCATGTCCACAGCTTCTCCCAAACAAATCTGGAAGTGTAGGATGGCTTAGCTATACACTCTGATTCTAACAAGATGGTTAATATTATGCAAATGTATTCCATACGAGATTGATGAAGTTTCTGTGCAAGGTAGTAATTGTCATTTATTGCAAAGTACAGTAACAAGAATCTACGAAGACACTCACCAAAATTAAGCCGAAGACGGTTCCTGTACATGCTTACCATTTGCTCCATATCCCTCTGGCATCCAAACCTCACATCTGGATTTCCATATGGGTAAAGTCTAGGTTCAAGTCAGGCGGTTCTTTGCAGAGGCACTCATCCCCAGACCTTTGAAGCCTGTGGTGGGTAAGGTACCCAGGGGTCAATTACAGGTACTACAGGTTACCACAGTTTACCTTCCCAGATGTCCAATTCCAGGTTCCTATTTACTGCTAGGTCAACAGAGGCATCGGGTGTTAACATATTTGCCCATTTGTCTTGTCATGCCTGGAAATCGATCTTAGGCACTGTTACAGTCTAACGCATTAACCCCTTCACCACCAATACGCAATTTTCATATTCTGGTTAGCATTAGACTATTTTCTTTCATTTGTAAGCTATCTACAAGACTGAAATGGGTAAATACCATCTCATTAAACCCTCTTAGCAATAGAAGTCCTTTTTAACTGCATACAATGATATGTTAGCCAGAATCTAAGGCAAAATGGCGATATGGTGTTGAAGGGGTTAACCAATGCACCACAGTTCATCCAAGTCTGTTAGGAAATTTATTATAATTTCACCACATTGTCTAATTGGTCATCAGTCTGCCTTGGTTACCACCTCTCCAGTCTGTATTCCCACACAGTCACAATAAGTTATGTCCATCAGTCAACAGGTGTATCTTCAGTCTCTGTGGCCTCTAATATTGTCGTGATCAGTATGCTCTCCACTAGGCTTAATATATACACCACCACTATTGCCAAGCTGGCTCAATCTGCTTTGCATCACCACTGTCACTATATTGTCCACCATCACAATCACCATAGTGTCACTATATTATCCACCACCACCACCATACTGTCACTATATTGTCCACCACCACCATACTGTCACTATATTATCCACCACCACCACCACCATACTGACACTATATTGTCCACCACCACCATACTGTCACTATATTGTCCACCACCACCACCATAATGTCACTATATTGTCCACCACCACCACCAAAATGTCACTATATTGTCCACCACCACCACCATAATGTCACTATATTAGCCACCATCACCATACTGTCCACCACCACCATACTGACACTATAATGTTCACCACCACCACCACCATACTGTCACTATATTGTCCACCACCACCACCATACTGTCACTATATTGTCCACCACCACCACCATACTGTCACTATATTGGCCACCATCACCACCACCATGCTGTCACTATGTTGTCCACCACCACCATACTGTCACTATATTGTCCATCACCACCATACTGTCTCTATATTGTCCATCACCACCATACTGTCACTATATTGTCCATCACCACCACCACCACCATACTGTCACTATATTGTCCACCACCACCACCACCATTTTGTTTCTATAATGTCCACCACCACCACCATACTGTCACTATATTGTCCACCACCACCACCACCATACTGTTACTATATTGTCCAACACCACCACCATACTGTCACTATATATTGTCCATCACCACCACAACCATTCTGTTACTATATTGTCCAACACCACCACCATACTGTCACTATATTGTCCACCACCACCACCACCACCATTCTGTTACTATATTGTCCAACACCACCACCATACTGTCACTATATATTGTCCATCACCACCACAACCATACTGTCACTATATGTCCACCACCACCACCACCATACTGTCACTATATTGTCCACCACCACCATACTGTTACTATACTGTCCACCACCACCACCATACTGTTACTATATTGTCCACCACCACCACCATTCTGTCACTATATTGTCCACCACCATACTACTATATTGTCCACCACCATACTGTTACTATATTGTCCACCACCATACTGTTACTATATTGTCCACCACAATACTGTTACTATATTGTCCACCACCATACTGTTACTATATTGTCCACCACCATACTGTTACTATATTGTCCACCACCATACGGTTACTATATTGTCCACCACCATACTGTTACTATATTGTCCACCACCACCACCATTCTGTCACTATATTGTCCACCACCACCATACTGTTACTATATTGTCCACCACCATACTGTTACTATATTGTCCACCACCATACTGTTACTATATTGACCACCACCACCACCATACTGTCACTATATTGTCCACCACCATACTGTTACTATATTGTCCACCACCATACTGTTACTATATTGTCCACCACCACCATACTGTTACTATATTGTCCACCACCACCATACTGTTACTATATTGACCACCACCACCACCACCACCATACGGTCACTATATTGTCCACCACCACCACCACCATAATGTTACTATATTGACCACCACCACCACCACCATACTGTTACTATATTGTCCACCACCACCACCACCATACTGTCACTATATTGTCCACCACCACCATACTGTTACTATATTGACCACCACCACCACAATAATGTCCCTATACTGTTACTATAATGACCACCACCACCACAATAATGTCACTATATTGTCCACCACCACCACCATACTGTCACTATATTGTCCACCACCACCACACTGTCACTATATTGACCACCACTACCACAATAATGTCACTATATTGTCCACCACCACACTGTCACTATATTGTCCACCACCACACTGTCACTATATTGTCCACCACCACACTGTCACTATATTGTCCACCACCATACTGTTACTATATTGTCCACCACCATACTGTTACTATATTGTCCACCATATTGTCCACCACCATACTGTTACTATATTGTCCACCACCATACTGTTACTATATTGTCCACCACCATACTGTTACTATATTGTCCACCACCATACTGTTACTATATTGTCCACCACCACCACCATTCTGTCACTATATTGTCCACCACCACCATACTGTTACTATATTGTCCACCACCACCATACTGTTACTATATTGTCCACCACCACCATACTGTTACTATATTGTCCACCACCATACTGTTACTATATTGTCCACCACCATACTGTTACTATATTGACCACCACCACCACCATACTGTTACTATATTGTCCACCACCATACTGTTACTATATTGTCCACCACCATACTGTTACTATATTGTCCACCACCACCATACTGTTACTATAATTACCACCACCACCATACTGTCACTATATTGTCCACCACCACCATACTGTCACTATATTGTCCACCACCACCACCATACTGTTACTATATTGACCACCACCACCACCACCATACTGTTACTATATTGTCCACCACCACCACCATACTGTCACTATATTGTCCACCACCATACCGTTACTATATTGTCCACCACCATACTGTTACTATATTGTCCACCACCACCATACTGTTACTATATTGTCCACCACCACCATACTGTCACTATATTGTCCACCACCACCATACTGTCACTATATTGTCCACCACCACCATACTGTTACTATATTGTCCACCACCACCACCACCATACTGTTACTACATTGTCCACCACCACCACCATACTGTCACTATATTGTCCACCACCACCACCACCACCACCATACTGTTACTATATTGTCCACCACCACCATACTGTTACTATATTGACCACCACAATAATGTCACTATATTGTCCACCACCACCATAATAATGTCACTATATTGTCCACCACCACATTGTCACTATATTGTCCACCACCATACTGTCACTATATTGTCCACCACCACCACACTGTCACTATATTGACCACCACTACCACAATAATGTCACTATATTGTCCACCACCACACTGTCACTATATTGTCCACCACCACACTGTCACTTATATTGACCACCACCACCACACTGTCACTATATTGTCCACCCCACCACACTGTCACTATATTGACCACCACCACCACACTGTCACTATATTGTCCACCACCACCACACTCACTATATTGACCACCACTACCACAATAATGTCACTATATTGTCCACCACCACACTGTCACTATATTGTCCACCACCACACTGTCACTATATTGTCCACCACTACACTGTCACTATATTGTCCACCACCACACTGTCACTATATTGTCCACCACCACACTCACTATATTGTCCACCACTACCACAATAATGTCACTATATTGTCCACCACCACACTGTCACTATATTGACTACCACCACCACAATAATGTCATTATATTGTCCACCACCACCATACTGTCACTATATTGACCACCACCACCACAATAATGTCACTATATTGCCCACCACCATCACAATAATGTCACTATATTGTCCACCACCACACTGTCACTATATTGTCCACCACCACCACCATACTCACCACCACCATACTGTCCACCACCACCATACTGTCACTATATTGTCCACCACCACCATACTGTCACTATATTGTCCACCACCACCACCATACTGTCACTATATTGTCCACCACCACCATACTGTCACTATATTGTCCACCTCCACCCCACATACTGTCTCTATATTGTCCACCACCACCATACTGTCACTATATTGTCCACCACCACCATACTGTCATTATATTGTCCACCACCATACTGTCACTATATTGTCCACCACCACCACCAATTATACTATCAATATATTGTCCACCACCACCATACTGTCACTATATTGTCCACCACCACCATACTGTCACTATACTGTCCACAACCACCATACTGGCACTATACTGTCCACCACCACCATACTGGCACTATACTGTCCACCACCATACTGCCACTGTATTTTCCAACACCACGACCACCATACTGTAACTATATTGTCCACCACCATACTGTCAATACAGTGTCCACCACCACCACACTGTCACTATATTGTCCACCACCACCACCAATTATACTATCAATATATTGTCCACCACCACCATACTGTCACTATATTGTCCACCACCACCACCACCATAATGTCACTATATTGTCCACCACCATACTGCCACTGTATTTTCCAACACCACCATACTGTCAATACAGTGTCCACCACCACTATACTGTCACTATAATGTCCACCACTACCACCACCATACTGCCAATATAGTATCCACCACCACCATCTAGGATCTATCATTAATCTGTCCCAACTAGCCATCCAGCTACTCTTACTTCGATTCTAACCCCACCCTTTCCACTCTCGTCTACACCCCTTCCTTCCCTTCCCGGTCTCCACCCTTTCCATCCCTCCCAGTCCTTCCAATCTCCACCCCTTCCTTTCCTTCACTTCCAGTCACCACCCCTTCCCGTCTCCACCCCTTCCTTCCCTTCCCGTCTCCACCCCTTCCTTCCCTTCCCGTCTCCACCCCTTCCTTCCCTTCCCGTCTCCACCCCTTCCTTCCCTTCCCGTCTCCACCCCTTCCTTCCCTTCCCGTCTCCACCCCTTCCTTCCCTTCCCGTCTCCACCCCTTCCTTCCCTTCCCGTCTCCACCCCTTCCTTCCCGTCCCGTCTCCACCCCTTCCTTCCCGTCCCGTCTCCACCCCTTCCTTCCCGTCCCGTCTCCACCCCTTCCTTCCCGTCCCGTCTCCACCCCTTCCTTCCCGTCCCGTCTCCACCCCTTCCTTCCCGTCCCGTCTCCACCCCTTCCTTCCCGTCCCGTCTCCACCCCTTCCTTCCCGTCCCGTCTCCACCCCTTCCTTCCCGTCCCGTCTCCACCCCTTCCTTCCCGTCCCGTCTCCACCCCTTCCTTCCCGTCCCGTCTCCACCCCTTCCTTCCCGTCCCGTCTCCACCCCTTCCTTCCCGTCCCGTCTCCACCCCTTCCTTCCCGTCCCGTCTCCACCCCTTCCTTCCCTTCCCGTCTCCACCCCTTCCTTCCCTTCCCGTCTCCACCCCTTCCTTCCCTTCCCGTCTCCACCCCTTCCTTCCCTTCCCGTCTCCACCCCTTCCTTCCCTTCCCGTCTCCACCCCTTCCTTCCCTTCCCGTCTCCACCCCTTCCTTCCCTTCCCGTCTCCACCCCTTCCTTCCCTCCCCGTCTCCACCCCTTCCTTCCCTCCCCGTCTCCACTCCACCCCTCCCCGTCTCCACCCCTCCCCGTCTCCACCCCTCCCCGTCTCCACCCCTCCCCGTCTCCACCCCTCCCCGTCTCCACCCCTCCCCGTCTCCACCCCTCCCCGTCTCCACCCCTCCCCGTCTCCACCCCTCCCCGTCTCCACCCCTCCCCGTCTCCACCCCTCCCCGTCTCCACCCCTCCCCGTCTCCACCCCTCCCCGTCTCCACCCCTCCCCGTCTCCACCCCTCCCCGTCTCCACCCCTCCCCGTCTCCACCCCTCCCCGTCTCCACCCCTCCCCGTCTCCACCCCTCCCCGTCTCCACCCCTCCCCGTCTCCACCCCTCCCCGTCTCCACCCCTCCCCGTCTCCACCCCTCCCCGTCTCCACCCCTCCCCGTCTCCAACCCTCCCCGTCTCCAACCCTCCCCGTCTCCAACCCTCCCCGTCTCCAACCCTCCCCGTCTCCAACCCTCCCCGTCTCCAACCCTCCCCGTCTCCAACCCTCCCCGTCTCCAACCCTCCCCGTCTCCAACCCTCCCCGTCTCCAACCCTCCCCGTCTCCAACCCTCCCCGTCTCCAACCCTCCCCGTCTCCAACCCTCCCCGTCTCCAACCCTCCCCGTCTCCAACCCTCCCCGTCTCCAACCCTCCCCGTCTCCAACCCTCCCCGTCTCCAACCCTCCCCGTCTCCAACCCTCCCCGTCTCCAACCCTCCCCGTCTCCAACCCTCCCCGTCTCCAACCCTCCCCGTCTCCAACCCTCCCCGTCTCCAACCCTCCCCGTCTCCAACCCTCCCCGTCTCCAACCCTCCCCGTCTCCAACCCTCCCCGTCTCCAACCCTCCCCGTCTCCAACCCTCCCCGTCTCCACCCCTCCCCGTCTCCACCCCTTCCCGTCTCCACCCCTTCCTTCCCTTCCCGTCTCCACCCCTTCCTTCCCTTCCCGTCTCCACCCCTTCCTTCCCTTCCAGTCACCACCCCTTCCTTCCCTTCCCATCTCCACCCCTTCCTTCCCTTCCCATCTCCACCCCTTCCATTCCCTTCCCATCTCCACCCCTTTCATTCCCTTCCAGTCACCACCCATTTCATTCCCTTCCAGTCACCACCCCTTCCTTCCCTTCCAGTCACCACCCCTTCCTTCCCTTCCAGTCACCACCCCTTCCTTTCCTTCCCTTCCAGTCACCACCCCTTCCTTCCCTTCCCGTCTCCACCCCTTCCTTCCCTTCCCGTCTCCACCCCTTCCTTCCCTTCCCGTCTCCACCCCTTCCTTCCCTTCCAGTCTCCACCCCTTCCTTCCCTTCCAGTCTCCACCCCTTCCTTCCCTTCCCGTCTCCACCCCTTCCTTCCCTTCCCGTCTCCACCCCTTCCTTCCCTTCCCGTCTCCACCCCTTCCTTCCCTTCCCGTCTCCACCCCTTCCTTCCCTTCCCGTCTCCACCCCTTCCTTCCCTTCCCGTCTCCACCCCTTCCTTCCCTTCCCGTCTCCACCCCTTCCTTCCCTTCCCGTCTCCACCCCTTCCTTCCCTTCCCGTCTCCACCCCTTCCTTCCCTTCCCGTCTCCACCCCTTCCTTCCCTTCCCGTCTCCACCCCTTCCTTCCCTTCCCGTCTCCACCCCTTCCTTCCCTTCCCGTCTCCACCCCTTCCTTCCCTTCCAGTCTCCACCCCTTCCTTCCCTTCCAGTCTCCACCCCTTCCTTCCCTTCCAGTCTCCACCCCTTCCTTCCCTTCCAGTCTCCACCCCTTCCTTCCCTTCCAGTCTCCACCCCTTCCTTCCCTTCCAGTCTCCACCCCTTCCTTCCCTTCCAGTCTCCACCCCTTCCTTCCCTTCCAGTCTCCACCCCTTCCTTCCCTTCCAGTCTCCACCCCTTCCTTCCCTTCCAGTCTCCACCCCTTCCTTCCCTTCCAGTCACCACCCATTCCTTCATTTCCAGTCACCACCCCTTCCTTCCCTTCCCATCTCCACCCCTTCCATTCCCTTCCCATCTCCACCCCTTCCATTCCCTTCCCATCTCCACCCCTTCCATTCCCTTCCCATCTCCACCCCTTTCATTCCCTTCCAGTCACCACCCATTTCTTCCCTTCCAGTCACCACCCCTTCCTTCCCTTCCAGTCACCACCCCTTCCTTTCCTTCCCTTCCAGTCACCACCCCTTCCGCCCCTCCCCGTCTCCGCCCCTCCCCGTCTCCGCCCCTCCCCGTCTCCGCCCCTCTCCGCCCCTCCCCGTCTCCGCCCCTCCCCGTCTCCGCCCCTCCCCGCCCCTCCCCGTCTCCGCCCCTCCCCGTCTCCGCCCCTCCCCGTCTCCGCCCCTCCCCGTCTCCGCCCCTCCCCGCCTCCGCCCCTCCCCGCCTCCGCCCCTCCCCGTCTCCGCCCCTCCCCGTCTCCGCCCCTCCCCGTCTCCGCCCCTCCCCGTCTCCGCCCCTCCCCGCCTCCGCCCCTCCCCGCCTCCGCCCCTCCCCGCCTCCGCCCCTCCCCGCCTCCGCCCCCCTCCCCGCCTCCGCCCCTCCCCGTCTCCGCCCCTCCCCGTCTCCGCCCCTCCCCGTCTCCGCCCCTCCCCGTCTCCGCCCCTCCCCGTCTCCGCCCCTCCCCGTCTCCGCCCCTCCCCGTCTCCGCCCCTCCCCGTCTCCGCCCCTCCCCGTCTCCGCCCCTCCCCGTCTCCGCCCCTCCCCGTCTCCGCCCCTCCCCGTCTCCGCCCCTCCCCGTCTCCGCCCCTCCCCGTCTCCGCCCCTCCCCGTCTCCGCCCCTCCCCGTCTCCGCCCCTCCCCGTCTCCGCCCCTCCCCGTCTCCGCCCCTCCCCGTCTCCGCCCCTTCCCGTCTCCGCCCCTTCCCGTCTCCGCCCCTTCCCGTCTCCGCCCCTTCCCGTCTCCACCCCTTCCAGTCTCCACCCCTTCCTTCCCTTCCCGTCTCCACCCCTTCCTTCCCTTCCCGTCTCCACCCCTTCCTTCCCTTCCCGTCTCCACCCCTTCCTTCCCTTCCAGTTTCCACCCCTTCCTTCCCTTCCAGTCTCCACCCCTTCCTTCCCTTCCAGTCTCCACCCCTTCCTTCCCTTCCAGTCACCACCCCTTCCTTTCCTTCCAGTCACCACCCCTTCCTTTCCTTCCCGTCCCCACCCCTTCCTTCCCTTCCCGTCTCCAACCCTTCCTTCCCTTCCCGTCTCCACCCCTTCCTTCCCTTCCCGTCTCCACCCCTTCCTTCCCTTCCCGTCTCCAC
>JBAKBP010026322.1:0-31877 GCA_037953745.1 Lithodes maja | reverse complement strand
TGAATATGGTGATGATGTTAGTGGTGAATATGGTGATGATATTAGTGGTGAATATGGTGATGATATTAGTGGTGAATATGGTGATGATATTAGTGGTGAATATGGTGATGATATTAGTGGTGAATATGGTGATGATATTAGTGGTGAATATGGTGATGATATTAGTGGTGAATATGGTGATGATATTAGTGGTGAATATGGTGATGATATTAGTGGTGAATATGGTGATATTACTGGTGAATATGGTGATGATATTAGTGGTGAATATGGTGATGATATTAGTGGTGAATATGGTGATGATATTAGTGGTGTAAATGGTGATGATATTAGTGGTGAATATGGTGATGATATTAGTGGTGAATATGGTGATGATATTAGTGGTCAATATGGTGATGATATTAGTGGTCAATATGGTGATGATATTAGTGGTGAATATGGTGATGATGTTAGTGGTGAATATGGTGATGATATTAGTGGTGAATATGGTGATGATATTAGTGGTGAATATGGTGATGATATTAGTGGTGAATATGGTGATGATATTAGTGGTGAATATGGTGATGATGTTAGTGGTGAATATGGTGATGATATTAGTGGTGAATATGGTGATGATATTAGTGGTGAATATGGTGATGATAATATGGTGATGATATTAGTGGTGAATATGGTGATGATATTAGTGGTCAATATGGTGATGATATTAGTGGTCAATATGGTGATGATATTAGTGGTGAATATGGTGATGATGTTAGTGGTGAATATGGTGATGATATTAGTGGTGAATATGGTGATGATATTAGTGGTGAATATGGTGATGATATTAGTGGTGAATATGGTGATGATGTTAGTGGTGAATATGGTGATGATATTAGTGGTGAATATGGTGATGATATTAGTGGTGAATATGGTGATGATATTAGTGGTGAATATGGTGATGATATTAGTGGTGAATATGGTGATGATATTAGTGGTGAATATGGTGATGATATTAGTGGTGAATATGGTGATGATATTAGTGGTGAATATGGTGATGATATTAGTGGTGAATATGGTGATATTACTGGTGAATATGGTGATGATATTAGTGGTGAATATGGTGTGGCGTTGACCACTCCGTTAGAACCGCATGGCTTGTCCTACAGTGACTCACTAGGATCGCCAGGGCAGTGGATGGGGCTACAGTTTATGTATTAGAGTGTGCTTTATTTCATATGAAAGCTTGTGTCATGGGCAGTCCAGAAAGGCTCTTTGTTTTCACCCATGTCAAGGCTTTATATATTTAATTGTAAAGTATATGTTTTATCATTAACTAGTAATGATGGGATCTGGGAGAGAGAGAGAGAGTAGAACAGAGTGAGAGGGGGCGCGCAGTGTTTTTTGTCCCGCACGATGACGTCACGGCTGGCTGCCTCGCGGGGGTTGGTGGAGAGAGGCCCTTACCATGCTGCAAGCTCTTGCTAGTGGCTAGATGACTTGTAACCGCTTTTTTCCCACGCGGCTCGAGCTAGTGCGAGTATATATACAGTTCCTCGCCACTCTCTCCCTCAGATCTGGTTTCTAGAACGCACCCATCTTTTTTCCCTTGCTATCTGTCCCCGCTCCGTACCTGAGAATCTTTTCCTCTGCCTATCTCTCTCATTTTCCATATCTTTCACCACCTTTTATTAATATTATACCCCCTCTGGTTAACTCTGCAAAATCAGCTTCATGCTGGCCAGTTGTATTGTGCGTTAAGGTCTGATATAACCTATGTATGTTAGTTGTTAAGATAAGTGGATCACGAAGCATTGGTTGGCATTTATATTGTTTAGTACTGCTTCCTTTAGTTATTAGTGTTCTGCTGGATTAGATAATGCTAGACTAGGAGTCTGATATTATAGGTATTGTTTCCTATGAGTGCTGGCTTCAGTTAAAAGCGGCACGACATACCTGAGAACTGGAGTTGATTGAGTAAATTCTAGTCTGTGTGCCATTGAGAGTAGAGCATGCACGAATGAGGGTTTTTTGCCTATACCATTCTGCACTGTTCTAGTCTCGATTGTTTGTCTTTGAGGTACGCCAGGAGAACGCTTAATACTTCGGTATTAAGGTTTCTCAAGAGAGCTACCCTTCATTATAACGTAATATTTGACGCACAGACTTGAGATTTGCACTAGGCTATGCAGCATGCCATGCGCACCAGTATCTCGTATCATTGACTCTAGCTAGACTTTATCAGTCACAGTAGACATTAAGTATATTAACCTAATTACTCTTTTTATGCATACCCATTTATGATTACACAAGCATTTCGCAGCCTAGTTTGATGTATTGAGACACAAACGACTTAGGCTCTTTTTGTTGATAGGAATACTGCATTGTCGTGGCGATTAT
Source organism: Lithodes maja (assembly GCA_037953745.1). Classification (NCBI taxonomy): domain Eukaryota; kingdom Metazoa; phylum Arthropoda; class Malacostraca; order Decapoda; family Lithodidae; genus Lithodes; species Lithodes maja. The sequence goes on along the minus strand of JBAKBP010026322.1, from coordinate 29,504 downwards.
TATTAGTGTTGTAGTGTTTAGGATATTCTTGGCTCCGACGGCATTATATATTCTGCCTTTTTGTGTGCATAGCCTGCACGAGCATTGTTCCGCTGCCTGCCTTTTTGGGTTCCATTTCCGATACGAGCATCTTTATAGCATCTAACATTTAAAGAAGATTCCTTGTTAGTGTTGAAGGACTTTAGTGCACTTTCTTTCATGCAGGAGTGCCTGACATTTATTGATTAAAGTAACGTAAGCTGTAACTTCTCTTACCACCTTACTTTGCATACCATAACCAAGCACCTTCGGTTATAGGTAGTAATAGGCTGTTTTCACATAACATTAAGCCTAGAGTAGACACACATTTATTGAGACTTTGATAGCCTATTATTGCATATAAAACTCTGTAGAGTATTTGTGTTCTTTGTTCACTGGGAATATACTTCAGAGGTTGGAGCTAGCGCTTTCCGTTGTAACATTTATGCCATTACTAGTCCAATGAATAAGAGCCCTGATATATTTGAACCCCAGTCGTAACAATGGTGATGATGTTAGTGGTGAATATGGTGATGATATTAGTGGTGAATATGGTGATGATATTAGTGGTGAATATGGTGATGATATTAGTGGTGAATATGGTGATGATGTTAGTGGTGAATATGGTGATGATATTAGTGGTGAATATGGTGATGATATTAGTGGTGAATATGGTGATGATATTAGTGGTGAATATGGTGATGATATTAGTGGTGAATATGGTGATGATATTAGTGGTGAATATGGTGATGATATTAGTGGTGAATATGGTGATGATATTAGTGGTGAATATGGTGATGATATTAATGGTGAATATGGTGATGATATTAGTGGTGAATATGGTGATGATATTAGTGGTGAATATGGTGATGATATTAGTTATGTAGAATAGCGGGACTGGCTGGCTTAAGGTGGTTCACCTGCTTTTTGTTATTTCTGTCCTTTTCTCTCTTTCTCTGGCTTGTATCCATTCGGCCCCATTCAGCCAACTATTTTAAGACGTTTATCCCCATCTAGGTGTCGATTTCTTCCTGGCGAGCGATTGCGAGCCAGCATTATATGAAGAAATCCGGCTTCGCCGGAGAAATTTTTCTATCGAAAAATGTACAAATTTAGCCTGCTGTCAAACAAAAATAAAAAATATGCTGGCTCGCTACCGCTCACCAGTAAACAAAATTGACACCTGGATGGGGATAAACGTTTTAAAACAGTAGGGTGAATGGGGCCAAATGGATACAAGCCAGAGAAACATAGAAAAGGACAGAACAAACACAGGTCACCCCCCTTAAATATGATGATTGTATAGCTAAAGAAAATTCCCCCCCGTGAGCGAGACTTAGACATAATAATACTAATAACAATAACGTATAACATAATAATATTGACTACCAAATAACCCCCAACCAGTCACTTAGGCGTGGGAGTCGTGTCAGCTTTACACTTTTGCGGTAAAGTAGTGATATAGTGCTCCGGAACAGTTCACAGTTTTAAGGGGGGATGGTTCACCTTTTGCTCGAGTTTTTCATTTATTAAAAAAAAAAAAAAAAAAAAAAAAAAAAAAAAAAATCTAGTTTCCTCCCTAGATCTCCTTCACACTTTAAAAAAACATCCATTAGATCCCCCTTTGTAGATTAATTATTACATTTTTCGGTAGACAAATTTCCCGGCCGAAGGCTGTTTCTTCCAAAATTACAGGCTCACTATCGTTCGCCAAGAAAATAAATCTACACCTAAATAGCACGAAAGGTCTTAATATTGACAAAGAAATTGGCGAAAGGTAAACTATATTTTGATAGAACTAAACTTATAAATTCCTCCTTTTCAATACTTATGTTAGATTCGGGCCGTACATTTTCAAACAAATATTAGGAATTCCTATGGGTGAAAATGCTAGCCCTTTAATTGCAGATTTATTCTTGCTTGCTTTAGAATTTAAATATATAAAAGACTTAGTTGACAGTAGCAAGAAAAATAAAATCCCAGAAAAATTAGCACTTGCTAAATTGTTAAGTAATAATAGTAGACATATTGATGATATTCTCGTTTGCAATTTGTTAAATTTTAATCAAGTTGCTAAACTTATTTACCCTAATTCTATTCCCCTCACACAATGTAACGTAAATTATAAAGTTGAAAATTTTCTTGATATAAATATAGAGATTGTTAATGAACAGTGCATACTTAAAGTATATCACAAAGTTGATGATTTTAATTTTAACGTAATAAACTTTCCTTTCCCTAGTAGTAATATCGATAGTAAAATAACTTATAAATGTTTTTATTCCCAGTTAATAAGATTTTGTAAAATCTGCACTAAAGTAGATGACTTTTGGGCTAGAGCTAGGTTACTATAGAGACTCTTAGTAGACAGAGGTTTGAGGCAAGTAAATTGTTCCATAAATTTAATCTTTTTAGGGTCAATTATTGTGACTATTCTAAAATTTGACATCAATAATTTTAATCAAGCATTTTTAACTTGAAGTTTCTTGTATAACCTCTGCTTACTTTTTGTCTGTATTTATTGTTTATCTTTTTCTTTTTTCTTTTTCTATTATTAATATTAATATTGATGATTTTTTTTTTAAATTGATTGTTCTTGTTAAAAGAGTACTCTTTGTTTAAATCTGTTGTTACTTCATATTTTGCAATTATTTGTCTATATTATATGTATTCATTGTCGATAGTATCAATTGCTTGCTTTTGCGATTTCCTTAGTTTATTTGTGCGATAAATGTAGGTTATTTGTAGGGTAGTTATTGATAGGGGTCACTTGAGGCATGCTATGCTTACAGGTACCTACCCGATAGCACTATCGTTAGTGAGTGCTGTACTGTATTTTATATATTATTTTGTAATAGTATAATTATCTTATCAATATTTGTATTTTGTACTATTGTTAATGTCTTGTCATGTTGCAAATTTGATTTTAAATAATATTTTGACATTTTACATGTAGTTTCTTTATTCATGCAGAGTTTAGTAAAATTTACCAGAACGTCCCGGACTTCCCAAACTTGACTAATTCCTTTAACGTGACGATGGTGCGTTGTTATATGTTTTTTTTTTTTTTTTTTTTTTTTTTTTTTTTTTTTCCTATATTCCAACTACTCCCTCTCGGGCATAGGCTGATAGCCTTTACACTCTACCGCTGAACACGGTGAGGCCCGTGAGGTCTTGCTCCAGTCTAGGGAGTGAGACATGCGAAGCTTCACGGCTCGAAGCAATTCCACCTCTGAAGCTGCTTCGCCCCTGTGCCTCACAGTCTCATCCCCCAGGCTCGGACCCTCACTCTCAGAACGCCACCTATTGAGCAATTAACTCACTAGGCATTGCCCCCCTGTAGCATATTTGTGAATATGGGAATATTCATACAATGCTATTCAATCAGGGAACAATGAGGGTATTTATTTGGCATTTCGGTGTGCTGTGGTAATGCACTGATACTAGGTACAGCACAAATTCCATCCCAATAATATCTTCCCATTGACATATTGGGATTCGAACCCGGGTCCATTGGATTACCAGTCCAGTGGCAAGACCACTCTGCCACACCTCCCCTGTGCGATTAGTTTGCTTGGGAAACAGATTAACTTTCTCATGTAGTAATGTACACCCTATGTGGTGGATTGTGTTCTTTTATTTAATAATTTTCATTTTAGTAAGCGTTGTTTCCACATAGCGATTTTTGTTAATTTGACTTTATATTGTCCTTGTCCCAATTTTGGTTTGTTTAGTTTGCAAGTTTTACATTTTAATCGACAAACTAATGGGGCAAACATCTTACAATCTGAAAACTAATGGGGCTAAACATGAGGGAGAAGGGGTTCTACAAGAAAAACAAGCCATCTCCCCTTAACATAATCACTATCATGTTCAATCTGGTGTAGCTGCGGCGGCCAGGTGAACTTTACAGTATATTTGTGGTGTGGCCCAGTTGGAATGTTTATTTATGTATCAATCTGTATTCACTATAGTTGACCACATTGCCACCTGTTACAGAGCTTCTTTTATTTAGGTTAGGTTATGTATTTGGACTATGATAACGGAAAGAAGCGTATACAGCCATAATTTATCCTGTAAATAGTTAAACGTATTTCGTTGTGCTTGCCATTGCGCTACTCATACGTAAGTGAAATGTCCGGACTATTTGTGTGACAGCTGGACTTATGGCTAACTGTACGTGTTTACTTTACTTGTACTTTTTGCTTTATGTACATTTATATTTATTATCATTTTTTTTCCAATTATAGCATACATACGCACACTCTTGCTAAATAGTCATGAAACGCTTCCACTAATATGGCTTTACTTTTAACGTAAACAAAACGGTTTTGTAGAGTTAATATCCGCCAGTCAATCAACACCGTGTGTAGAGAGGTAAGATCGTCAATGAAATGTTTATCTTTTAAGATTACCTACAGTTTACATTTAGGTTTCTTTAAGGTAACGAATAAGTTGCATGGCGTATTTGTGACCTTACGACTAAATCTTGATTTAATTAATGATTTAAAATAATAATAATAATAATAATAATAATAATAATAATAATAATAAATGTCCTGCTCCAAAGTGTGTTCATGAAGTGATTAGTCATGCATATAATAATTTCAAGTCTGCCTGTCTGTTTCTCCTTTACCGAGCTAAATATGAAATATAATAATAAAGTTTTCATTGAAAATGCTTCAACTTATTTTACTTTATCTGCATATGGACAGGGATGCTAAAGCTTATAAATTGATTCTATGCTATAAAACCGCTCGTGTGTTTGAAAGCTTTTGATGTTTGCGAGATGTTATCAAAGTTTGCGTGTGTGAAGGGAGTATTGTAGGACCTGTTACATTCCAACATTGGTGAATAATTTACTGTATATCCGCGCGTTTTTTTTTTTTTTTTTTTCTGTGATTGAGGGAGGCAAAAGGCAGAACTGCCTATAGCGAGTGCCTCCCCCATAGTTGAAAGAGTGGCAGGGCCAAAATCAAGGGACGTTCGAGCCAAAATGCCTGGACACACGGAGTTTGAAGCAATTTAAGTCATAGGAAGAGGAAAAGACTGATTCTGGGAGAGAGTTCCGGAGCTCAGCTGTTGAGTAGAAGAAAGACGTTTCACTCTCGGGTTGGAGAGTTTCACAGAGTAGGGGTGGGATTGAGTTGCAAGTCGGGTACCACGTGCCCTACGTAAAGGAGGTTGTAGTGGGGGATTCTCTTTTTTGCGTTCCTACATTAAGGAGGTTTTAAGTTTGCTGGTTAGACCTCCCTCAAGCTTTATATAATACCTCCCTCGAGATAAATCTGTAGATTTTTTGGTATAAAGAAGTCCCGGTGGAAGGCCGTTTCCTCCTAAATTACAGGCTCGCTATCGCTCACCAGGAAAAGAAAATCGACACATAAATGGCATGAAAGGTCTATATATTGAAAAAAAAAAAAATGGGGCAAACGCTTTTAAAAACGCCAAACTAATAGAACGAACGTCTTAAAATGTCATAACTAATGGGGCTAAACATGATGGAGGAGTTTAAAAAAAACAAAAAATCCCCTTAAAAGAAAACCTGACGTGTGTGAAGGAAGTTTTAGAGGGTCTGTTTGATTCCAGTGTTGGTAAACATTATAAAGCTGCGATTGAATACACGCGGGGAATGATTTAGTGTTTATGTTTGTAGAATATAATAATAAGGTATGGTGTGTGGAGGAAGGTTAGGAGGGGATGTTAGGTTAGGAGGGGGTGTTAGGTTAGGAAGGGGTGTTAGGTTAGGAGGGGGTGTTAGGTTAGGAAGGGGTGTTAGGTTAGGAGGGGGGGTGTTAGGTTAGGAAGGGGTGTTAGGTTAGGAGGGGGTGTTAGGTTAGGAAGGGGTGTTAGGTTAGGAGGGGGTGTTAGGTTAGGAAGGGGTGTTAGGATCCGGCGCCAACAGACCGTAGGGGCGTAACCTTGGACACTGGTAAAAACTGTCATCAGGATAAACTATATTTTTCACTCATTTCCTCACGTTCACGCTGGGCTGAGGAAGGAATTTGTAATGTTTGTCGGGGAATATACAACGTGATTCTTTATAATATTGTTTATAATCATTATAGTAGTTGGTTAGCTGTTAAAGAATAACAATTGTAGTTTGTCATTGGTATCATGAGTTAATTATTAGCTTGTTAAGGGAGCCCACGTCCCTTTTTTCTCTTGCTCTCCCTCTCTCTTTGGCTTGTATCCATTAGGCCCCATTCAGCCTACTGTTTTAAGACATTTATCCCCATCCAGGTGTCAACATTTTCCTGGCGAGCGGTAGCGAGCCAGCATATATATATATATTTTTGACAGCAAGCTAAATTTGTACATTTTTCGATAGAAAAATTTCTCCGGCGAAGCCGGATTTCTCCATACAATGCTGGCTCGCTATCGTTCGCCAGGAAGAAATCGACACCTGGATGGGGATAAACGTCTTAAAACAGTTGGCTGAATGGGGCCGAATGGATACAAGCCAGGGAAAGAGAGAAAAGGAGAGAAAGATAAAAAAAAAACGGTGACCCCCCTTAAATATTGGTCTGGACTGCATGACTGACCAAAATGAGTATATCAAAATAATAGTAGCTTCTGGCTAATCAATGTTGTGTGATCAAGCGTGGTATCACTATAGTAATGCAATATCTTTCCTTAAATTTACACATTCCCGTCTATCTTTTCATATACAGTGGTTACTTATTGGACGTTTCCAACTTAGTCTATTGTTTTATAGGCTAATATATTATTATAAATATATAGTAAAATAACTATTGAATATACAATAATTATTATAAACATAATATCGCCACAATGAATTGTTAATGGATACTAATTTTGCAACTAGTATTAGTACAAATAATTGTAATGTATATGAGAGACGAAGAAAGAGTATACACACACACACACACACACACACACACACACACACACACACACACACACACACACACACGTTAAATATATACTGTACAGCGGAATTAATAAAATAAACAAACGAGAAGGGTGGTGAGATACTAACAAGATCGGGATGGTTTTCCAGTTTTGAAGGGCTAGTAGACAAGTGTTCCCACGAGTTAGGGGATTGGTGAAGAGGGTAGATAAGGGGGTATACAAGAGGAGGAGGAGGAGGAGGTAAAAGAAGGAGGAGGAGGAGGAGGAGGAGGAGAAAAGAAAAAGTAAAATAAGGAGGAGGAGGAGGAAAGGGAGGTAGAAGAAAAGGAGGAGGAAGAGGAGTACAAAGGAGTACAAAGGAAATCAAGCAACAACAGATCTAGTGACCCTTCTAGGCTGCTTGTCCTCCAAAACACTGAGGATCAAGTGTCCAAACAGTGGTTTAGAGTGGGTAAGGGAACATTGGAAAGGGAACTACTGCCCTGCCACTAACGTGGCAGGACTAGGAAGTTAGTAGGGGACATATGGGTTAGTAACTGAGGGGAGGATAAAGTTATTCATTTACAAACGCAGTCAGTCGCGGGTTTGATGCGAGATATTTGTCTACGCGGAATTTAAATGAATCAACGGTGCTGCAGTCTATAACGTTTCGGGGAAGCCCATTCCACAAGTTGACAACTCGATTGAAGAAGAAATTCTTAGATTCGTGCGAGTTAAAAGATTTACCAATAATTTTGCAACCGTTTCCCCGTGTGTAATTAGATTGGTCGATAGTGAAGTACTTACTACAGTTCATATTGTCGATGCCTTTGATGATTTTGAACACTTGAATTAAGTCGCCTCTTAATCTGCGCTGGGTTAAAGGAAATAGATTTAATTCTCTAAGACGCTCTTCGTATGGTTTGTTCTTTAGGCTAGGTATCATTTTGGTAACTCTACGTTGAACTCGTTCTAGCTTGTTTATATCTTTTTGGTAATAAGGGCACCAGGATTGAACGCAGTATTCCAGAAGAGGGCGGACTAAGGAATTGTAAAGGGTTAGGATAACTTCTTTGGATTTATGCTCAAATGACCTGCCTATAAAGCCAATTATTTTGTTTGCCTTCTTAACAACTTCTGAACATTGTTGACTCGGTTTTAGGTTACTCGATATTGTTACTCCCAGATCAGTTTCTCTGTTTACATTCTTAAGCTGAGTGCCATTCATCGAATAGTTTGCTTTCTCATTTAGGTATCCGACATGTAGTACTTTACATTTATCCGCATTGAAACTCATTTGCCAAATTTGGGCCCAACATGACAATTTATCTAGATTGTGTTGCATATCGTCAACTTGTTCTTTTGAGAGTACGCTATTTGCAATTTTTGTATCGTCAGCAAATTTTGAGATTGTGCAGGTGAGACCCTCATCTATGTCGTTGATGTAAATTAGAAAGAGAATTGGTCCTAGTACCGATCCCTGGGGTACCCCGCTACTTACATTGGTCCATTTAGATGCCTTACCGTTTATGACTACTCTTTGCTTTCTGTTGTTGAGCCAATTTTCTATCCATTTCAACACACCGTCTTGTATTCCATGCGCTTTTAGTTTTAGCAGTAAACGTTTGTGGGGAACTTTGTCAAAGGCCTTTTGAAAATCAAGGTATATAATATCTACAGCTTTACTCTCATCGTAGAGGTTGAGGATATCGTGGAAGAAGTCTAAGAGGTTTGTTAAACAGGAACGTTTTTTACGAAAGCCGTGTTGAGTATCTTTAAGTATGTTATTTTCCTCTAAGTGATTTACGAGTCTGTCTCGTATGACCGTTTCTAGCATTTTACATACAACTGAGGTTAAGCTAATTGGACGATAGTTACTGGGTAGGGATTTGCTGCCTTTTTTGAATATCGGTGTTACGTTGGCTAGCTTCCACTGATCAGGCATAGTTCCAGACTGCAAGGATTTATTGAATAGTAATGTCAGTGGTTTGGAGAGCTCATTCTTAGCTTCCTTTAGAACTCTAGGCGAGATTGTATCAGGTCCTGGCGTTTTATTTACTTTGAGTTTATCTAAACAATTCAATACTTCTCTCTCTGTAACGGTGATATTGCTTAGAACATCTGAATTATCAATCTGAATCGGCGATGGTGTAGGGATATCACTGAGGTCTTCGGTTGTAAAAACTGATGCAAAGAAGGTATTGAGGGCATTACTCATTTGTACTTCGTCTTTGGTGTATTCTCCTTTTTCATCGACTAACGGTCCAACAGTTGAAGTAACTACTTTTTTCTTTCTGATATAACTATAGAATTCTTTCGGGTTTGTTTTACTTTGATTCGCAATATGTAACTCTAAGGTCTTTTTACTTTGCTTAATTAACTTTTTGGCTTTGCGTCGTAGCTCTACAAATTTCACCCGTTCTTCGTCATTTTGTGAGGATTTTAATCTATCATTAGCAAATTTTTTAGCAAGCAGGCAGTTTGAAATATCTTTATTCCACCATTTGGGCTTATTATTATGGCCTGGACGCCGTATTTTCGATGGTATGCAGTCTTGCACTGCTTTTAGGTAAGTGGTTTCGAATAACTTCCAAGATGTATTTATGTCGTTATTGTTAATTAAAAAGCTCCAGTCAGTTTCTTTAAACATAGCTCTAAGTTTATGGAAGTTTGCTTTCTTGAAATTAGGGACTTTTTCGATGCTACTATTTGGTTCGTTACTAGTAAACTTTAAAGTGAAAGTTATCGTACGATGGTCGCTGTTACTGAATTCATCACCAACATTCAAATTCTCTATCAATTCTTCTTTTGTTGCAAGTACAATGTCAAGAACGTTATTACCACGGGTCGGCGTTCGAACAAATTGATAAAGCGAACTCTCTTGCAAGTTCGTATACAAGTCATGTCCGGAGTGTGAAGTAAGAGTATCGCCCCCCTTGGTCACAGGTAAATTAAAGTCGCCAAAAATTACGGTATCTTGTGAGTTACTTACATCTGCAATTTGTTCGTAAATTTCTCGGTCAGTTTGCACTGATTGAGCTGGAGGTCTGTATATTAACGCAAGTATTATTTTTGTACCTTTATTATTCTTTATTAGCACAAAAGATGTGTCGACGTTCACAATTTGAGGTTTTGACACGAGGGTCGGGTTAAGACTTTCTTTGATATAAAATAAAACGCCACCTTCCATTTTTATTTATTCGGCTGTTCTCAAACATTACATAACCGGGAAGTGAATACTCTGCTAAAAAGTCTCTATCTTCTGTATTGAGCCAAGATTCTGTTATGCCAATCACATCATAATTTTCTGTAAACACTAGTTCCTCTAAATCTGAAAATTTATTGCGTATGCTACGAGCGTTTGCATAGAAAACCTTTAAAGTTGCGGTTTTAGAACTCGCAGAACGTTCTTTCATCGAATTTTTGGTTCTGGTCGGATCTACATTTACATTCATGGCTGTCCTCGGTCCTCGGTCGTTATCCCTGACGGTTTTGAATTTGGGTCGTGTTGGTGGAGATTTATCCAAATTCGCGGTTCTTGACGGATTAGTATTTAATTCCTTTGTAGGTTGCCGTCCTCGCTGTCTTCGGTCCTCCTTCCTGGTTGTCCTGTGCTGAGTCGATTTCTTCTCCGAAAATCCTTCACCGCATCGTTGAGAAGACGCCCAAAACGTGCTGCTCCCACCTGGTTCAGATGAACTCCATCGTCCGAAAACAAATAGTCATCGTAGTAGAAATTGTCCCAGGTGTTGACGAATCCCACGTTCTCCTTCCTGCAGAGGTTTGCTAGACAACGATTTGTGCTGGTGGCTATGTTGTAAAATCGGCTCTCTACACCGAGCCGGGGGACGATTCCTGAGACGATGATCCTTGATGACTTCTCCTTAAACGACTTGATCAGCTGCTGGTACTTTAAAAGCAAATCTTCCGACCGGGTTCGCTGCACATCGTTGGATCCAACGTGGATGACGTACATTGTATTAGCAGGGGCCAGCTTTGATACTTCGTCAACTGCTGCAACTACGTCAAAGACGACAAAGGTGGAGAAGGAGGGAGACTATAGTGTAGAAACTGCGGTCTCGGCTGAGTTGTGGGAGGGCAATGAGCATGTTGTTCTTCGAGATAAGTTGCAACCTCTTGTTCCTAAGCGTCAAGAGAAGTTGTTTACTAGGCTGTGGCAGTACGTCCGTATGTTTGTTGATTCTCCAGGCCTGATGTACGGGGTAGAATCCGACATGGAGGCTGGAGACAGTGCAAGGCTCAAATTTGCTCCCTACCGTATAAATCCTGCTCAACAGCCTGTCGTGAAAGCAGAGCTAGACTGCATGTTGGAGAGGGGTCTGAGGGATGAAGGATATCGTGAGTGGCCGTTGCCAGTGAGTTTGCAACCTGAGTTAAGTGGCAAGATCCGTGTTTGTGTTGATTGCAAGAGTGTTGGTGCATTATCACTGACAGACGCCTATACCTTACCCAGAGTTGACGACCCCATAGACCGCATCGGGGCTGCCTCGTTTATCACTCAGGTAGAACTAGTGAAAGGTTATTGGCAGGTCCCGTGGTCGGAAAGAGCGAAGAGAAGTGCCAGTTTTGTGATGAACTGGGCAGTTTATCAGTGCCAGGTGTGGTTTTGCTGCCGGAACACAAGTTGGATGTGTGGCATGTTAAGGGCACTGATAATGTTATGGCTGATTGTTTGTCACGGGAGGGTATGTCTTAAGGAGCACCCTCGCAGTTCAGTCAGTGGTTGTTTGAGAGTGGAGAAAAATTAGGCTTGCCCCTGTAGTGCAACGCCGCCAAAAACACTATTAAAATATATAAAAACCTCACATAAAAACTCTTTCTTTTTGATAGTATATAAGTGCAGTATATCACAGCAAGCATCTAAGACACTCTGAGATGTTGTCTTAGTAGGCTAGGCTTGGTGAAGCTTGCTCGTTGAGTGTGATATAATTATTATGATGCTATTATTTTGGGGAAGTGTTGTGCAGATTTTGTTATATAATGCAGTGTTTTATGTTTGTGATCGTGCCTTGTTTTCACAACTTGGGAGAGTAGCTGGGTGATGCGGGGTTGGTGGGCATTCTGTCTGGTCAGATGTGGAGTTCACCTGAGGCTGAAACGTCCCACATCTTGGGCGGGGTGTTACGCTGGCCAGCTTGCCAGAATGCACTCGTAACTCGCTAGCGCTCGCCAGGGCAGTGATATGGGCTACAATAATCGTAGAACGATGTTCTTTCTTTCATAGAGTTCATGTTGTCACAGACAGATCAGTGGTGGTCTTTATTCTTGTCTGTGACACTTGGAAGTATTTTATACCATTGATAGAATATAAGATGCATTGTGTGAAGTTAAGGAGAAAGAGCGAGGTAGGCAGCGTGGTGGTAATATGTGCGTGGGTATGTACGTGAGCCTCCCTCGCTCGGAGGAGTTTTCCCACGCTCTTGATTGGCCGGCGGGCCTGGCTACGTCATAGGACGCTTGCTCTTCATGACGTAGTGGTCTGTGATTGGAGGCCGCTGTCCTGGGAGTGTGGTGCGGGCTCCTGCCCGCGTGTCTCCGGCAGAGCTTGGCACAGCGTGCTTGGTCCTACATGTCCTTTGCAATCTGTCCCCCATATAACCCCCTGTACTACTTTCTCTCTCTCTGAACTTCTTCGTTTTCATACTTCTCTCTTTATTCAATTACTTATCCCTTCTGGTTCTGCATACGACTTCCATAGTCGGCCAGTCGTATTACCAGCACCAGCTCTCCATATATGTTTGCACTAGTTTTAGGGATTATTAGAGTCATAGTCATATGGTAGCCTAGTGTTGGGGTGCTTCTAATTATTGAGCTGTTCTTTCCCATTATTTAATGCTAGACAGTGGAAGGTATCTTTGGTCGTTGTCTGAGTTATGTATGTGGCAAGTCAGAGCCTGTACAACATCGACGAAGCTAGCTAGCCTGTAACCCTTGTGCATATTTTCTGTTGTGAGTGTAGCAGTATACAGGTGATGGGCTTTTGCCTATACTTACCTGTATGCTTGCTACCTCATTTTGTTGACCTTTGTGGAGCGCCAGGGCAAGACCAGATACTAGAGATCTGGACTTACCAAGAGAGCCTCCAAGTCACTTAACCCTTTCACGTATTTATGATGCAGAGGTTGCCAGATTAGCAATAAGAAATAGAGTTCTCTCACTCTTATAATTACCTCTCCAAATTTAGTTTTCTGCCCACAGCTAACTCAAAGACAAGTGCAGAGGTTGAAGTAACTAAACTAAATGTTTCTGAATACCCCTGAAGGTAACAAAGGCTTTATAGTATCCCCAATAGACTCAAAATCGCGTCATATGTCGGAGAGGGTTAACGTAACATAAGGGAAATCTGTTCAAGGGGAGACAGTAGGCTACGAGCATGCTTGCTCTCTGCCTAGTTTCCTGATACCTTTTATGCCACTGCTAGACTTTATTAGTGAGAAAGACAGGATTGTGTTTATTAACTTTCATTGTGTATACTTTAGGAATTATTCACACCTTATTTTAGCCTTGGTTGATGCACAGTGCACAACCCAGTTTGGCTGTTACGTTGGCTAAGGAAGTACTGTTTTTGAGTGGTTATTATTAGTGCTGTCACAGAGTTGTTGCACTCCCTTGTTATATATATGTATCCTACTTATTGGTGTATTTAAGATACACGCTTTGGTGTCCTGCCCCTGCATTATTTTTGTTCTATATTAACGAGCATCTTAGAGCATCAGACCTTTTCAGAAGATTCCTTATCTGATTGCTGTAGGACTAGACTTCCAGTGTTTTCATAGAGCATTGAAGAGTTTAGTGTTGAGTACAGACTCCCACTAAAGTTAACGTAAGCATTTATTCCTTTATTAGATCTTATATAGTTTATTCAAGCATTGTTATTACTTAAGAGCATTTTCGTAATGTAAGTACTCCTGTTGTGAGTTGGCTTTGCCGTCATCGGAAAGCCTTTGTAGAAGTGCACTAAAATCCAGTTAATTGATACCCCGTTATCCAGTAGATTAACTCTGGAGGGTTTTAAGTGTTTTTGTTCACCGGCGTAATAGTTCGAGGGTTTGGAATTAGCGTACCGTTGTAATAGATATAACAAATGGCCGTTGTTGCAGATATAGCCTATCATCTAGTCCATTATTAACCCGGTAAGCGCTAAATAGACCTATGGGCTAGGGTAGTTATTTGTGCATTTCTAGCCTTGGATTCTGACAGAATTCGTTATATTTACAATATAGACCATTATTTGTTTTCGGTATGCTTTTATTTTACATATATGATGTATATATGAACCTTCAAGAGTGCTAAAATAAGTGGGAAAAGCATTTGGGTGGTGAAAAACGAAGATATTGGCCACCCGGTCGTAATGTCAGGCGAGAGAGAGCTACAGGCAACCCTCCTCTCTCGCTGTCTGTGAGGTAACTGAGACGAGCGGGGCGGTGTGGGCTGGTGTCTGGGTGTTACATATCGATCTTTTCTGCAACCCACTTGTGCTACATTATCGCGGGAGAGAAAAATAACCGATAAATGATGATAATAAGAGGGAAAATAGGTGATAATTGAGGAGGGGAGGGAGGGGGGAATAAGGTGGGGAAGGAGGGGAGGGGGGTGGGTGAGATTTACATGGATGAGTACTGGAGGGGAATTATCTCACCTAGAGACAAATTTTTTTTTTTTTATAGGCCCTTTTTTTTTTTGGAAAGCTTTTTTTATGGTCTTGCTTCCGTGAGGCCTATCGCGTTCCCTATAGGAAGCCTTCCATGAGGCCTATCGCGCTTGCCGGGTTAAGTGCCCTTGTTTATTTCGTAGTGCCGGTCGTAACACCTGGCAAACTACTCATTTCCATCACCCACCACTGCATATATCGAGACGTTTTCGCATCTATTGCTCGTTGACACTAGCTTGAGATTTGCATGGTTCTTTATGAAGACCCTTCACAAATAGCTTCCCTACTGCTGCAAAATGCACATATGTACACTCGGTCAAAGAAGTATCTGCACCCCTATGCTGATCATCTGGTGTGTACAGCTCGGTAGGGTTGGCATTTCTGCCTGCAACTATATCCATGTGTCAGAGACGATCGTCTCTGACACATGGATATAGTTGCAGGCAGAGGTGCCAAACCTATCAAGCTGTACACACCAGATGATCAGGGTAGGGGTGCAGATACTTTTTGGACTGAGTGTACCTCTTCAGTGCCGCCAATATGATCAAGGTAAAATTTATGACCTTCACTTCTCAGTTATGTTACCAATATAACTCTTTCTGATTAACTTGCACTACAAATATGAGCTAATAATAAATATTAGGGAACTCGACAAAAGTAAAAATAATAATTACAAAACTAAACCATATATCCATATATGTTGGTATGACTGGAGATCCAAACAACCTGGAAACACAGCTTTCTTCAGAGAGAGAGAGAGAGAGAGAGAAAGAGAGAGAGAGAGAGAGAGAGAGAGAGAGAGAGAGAGAGAGAGAGAAAACAAATATATAGCACGTCGTAGGCGTGTGCATAAACCTTTAACCGTCCTGGTGGTGTAATGGTTAAGGTGGCAAAAATATGTGTGTGATAACCCGGGTTCGAATCCCGGTGGATCATATATACTTTAATTAATTTCATTGGGGGTGTGGTGGTGAGATTAATAAAAATAATATTATTAGTAGGTTTAGGGATATTTCTTCGAGAGGCCGGTCTATATTATGATCTGTGCCCCATGAATATTCTTTCCTCTCACTTAAACAGTAGGCTACCATAGTGCGGTTGGGAGTATGAACATGATTAGACTAATATCCAGTATTCGAGAATGGATAATAAGTCGTAGGCGTGTGCATAAACCTTTAACCGTCCTGGTGGTGTAATGGTTAAGGTGGCAAAAATATGTGTGTGATAACCCGGGTTCGAATCCCGGTGGATCATATATACTTTAATTAATTTCATTGGGGGTGTGGTGGTGAGATTAATAAAAATAATATTATTAGTAGGTTTAGGGATATTTCTTCGAGAGGCCGGTCTATATTATGATCTGTGCCCCATGAATATTCTTTCCTCTCACTTAAACAGTAGGCTACCATAGTGCGGTTGGGAGTATGAACATGATTAGACTAATATCCAGTATTCGAGAATGGATAATAAGTCGTAGGCGTGTGCATAAACCTTTAACCGTCCTGGTGGTGTAATGGTTAAGGTGGCAAAAATATGTGTGTGATAACCCGGGTTCGAATCCCGGTGGATCATATATACTTTAATTAATTTCATTGGGGGTGTGGTGGTGAGATTAATAACAATAATATTATTAGTAGGTTTAGGGATATTTCTTCGAGAGGCCGGTCTATATTATGATCTGTGCCCCATGAATATTCTTTCCTCTCACTTAAACAGTAGGCTACCATAGTGCGGTTGGGAGTATGAACATGATTAGACTAATATCCAGTATTCGAGAATGGATAATAAGTCGTAGGCGTGTGCATAAACCTTTAACCGTCCTGGTGGTGTAATGGTTAAGGTGGCAAAAATATGTGTGTGATAACCCGGGTTCGAATCCCGGTGGATCATATATACTTTAATTAATTTCATTGGGGGTGTGGTGGTGAGATTAATAAAAATAATATTATTAGTAGGTTTAGGGATATTTCTTCGAGAGGCCGGTCTATATTATGATCTGTGCCCCATGTATTCTTTCCTCTCACTTAAACAGTAGGCTACCATAGTGCGGTTGGGAGTATGAACATGATTAGATTAATATCCAGTATTCGAGAATGGATAATAAGTCGTAGGCGTGTGCATAAACCTTTAACCGTCCTGGTGGTGTAATGGTTAAGGTGGCAAAAATATGTGTGTGATAACCCGGGTTCGAATCCCGGTGGATCATATATACTTTAATTAATTTCATTGGGGGTGTGGTGGTGAGATTAATAAAAATAATATTATTAGTAGGTTTAGGGATATTTCTTCGAGAGGCCGGTCTATATGATCTGTGCCCCATGAATATTCTTTCCTCTCACTTAAACAGTAGGCTACCATAGTGCGGTTGGGAGTATGAACATGATTAGATTAATATCCAGTATTCGAGAATGGATAATAAGTCGTAGGCGTGTGCATAAACCTTTAACCGTCCTGGTGGTGTAATGGTTAAGGTGGCAAAAATATGTGTGTGATAACCCGGGTTCGAATCCCGGTGGATCATATATACTTTAATTAATTTCATTGGGGGTGTGGTGGTGAGATTAATAAAAATAATATTATTAGTAGGTTTAGGGATATTTCTTCGAGAGGCCGGTCTATATGATCTGTGCCCCATGAATATTCTTTCCTCTCACTTAAACAGTAGGCTACCATAGTGCGGTTGGGAGTATGAACATGATTAGATTAATATCCAGTATTCGAGAATGGATAATAAGTCGTAGGCGTGTGCATAAACCTTTAACCGTCCTGGTGGTGTAATGGTTAAGGTGGCAAAAATATGTGTGTGATAACCCGGGTTCGAATCCCGGTGGATCATATATACTTTAATTAATTTCATTGGGGGTGTGGTGGTGAGATTAATAAAAATAATATTATTAGTAGGTTTAGGGATATTTCTTCGAGAGGCCGGTCTATATGATCTGTGCCCCATGAATATTCTTTCCTCTCGCTTAAACAGTAGGCTACCATAGTGCGGTTGGGAGTATGAACATGATTAGATTAATATCCAGTATTCGAGAATGGATAATAAGTCGTAGGCGTGTGCATAAACCTTTAACCGTCCTGGTGGTGTAATGGTTAAGGTGGCAAAAATATGTGTGTGATAACCCGGGTTCGAATCCCGGTGGATCATATATACTTTAATTAATTTCATTGGGGGTGTGGTGGTGAGATTAATAAAAATAATATTATTAGTAGGTTTAGGGATATTTCTTCGAGAGGCCGGTCTATATGATCTGTGCCCCATGAATATTCTTTCCTCTCACTTAAACAGTAGGCTACCATAGTGCGGTTGGGAGTATGAACATGATTAGATTAATATCCAGTATTCGAGAATGGATAATAAGTCGTAGGCGTGTGCATAAACCTTTAACCGTCCTGGTGGTGTAATGGTTAAGGTGGCAAAAATATGTGTGTGATAACCCGGGTTCGAATCCCGGTGGATCATATATACTTTAATTAATTTCATTGGGGGTGTGGTGGTGAGATTAATAAAAATAATATTATTAGTAGGTTTAGGGATATTTCTTCGAGAGGCCGGTCTATATGATCTGTGCCCCATGAATATTCTTTCCTCTCACTTAAACAGTAGGCTACCATAGTGCGGTTGGGAATATGAACATGATTAGATTAATATCCAGTATTCGAGAATGGATAATAAGTCGTAGGCGTGTGCATAAACCTTTAACCGTCCTGGTGGTGTAATGGTTAAGGTGGCAAAAATATGTGTGTGATAACCCGGGTTCGAATCCCCGGTGGATCATATATACTTTAATTAATTTCATTGGGGGTGTGGTGGTGAGATTAATAAAAATAATATTATTAGTAGGTTTAGGGATATTTCTTCGAGAGGCCGGTCTATATGATCTGTGCCCCATGAAAATTCTTTCCTCTCACTTAAACAGTAGGCTACCATAGTGCGGTTGGGAGTATGAACATGATTAGATTAATATCCAGTATTCGAGAATGGATAATAAGTCGTAGGCGTGTGCATAAACCTTTAACCGTCCTGGTGGTGTAATGGTTAAGGTGGCAAAAATATGTGTGTGATAACCCGGGTTCGAATCCCGGTGGATCATATATACTTTAATTAATTTCATTGGGGGTGTGGTGGTGAGATTAATAAAAATAATATTATTAGTAGGTTTAGGGATATTTCTTCGAGAGGCCGGTCTATATGATCTGTGCCCCATGAATATTCTTTCCTCTCACTTAAACAGTAGGCTACCATAGTGCGGTTGGGAGTATGAACATGATTAGATTAATATCCAGTATTCGAGAATGGATAATAAGTCGTAGGCGTGTGCATAAACCTTTAACCGTCCTGGTGGTGTAATGGTTAAGGTGGCAAAAATATGTGTGTGATAACCCGGGTTCGAATCCCGGTGGATCATATATACTTTAATTAATTTCATTGGGGGTGTGGTGGTGAGATTAATAAAAATAATATTATTAGTAGGTTTAGGGATATTTCTTCGAGAGGCCGGTCTATATGATCTGTGCCCCATGAATATTCTTTCCTCTCACTTAAACAGTAGGCTACCATAGTGCGGTTGGGAGTATGAACATGATTAGATTAATATCCAGTATTCGAGAATGGATAATAAGTCGTAGGCGTGTGCATAAACCTTTAACCGTCCTGGTGGTGTAATGGTTAAGGTGGCAAAAATATGTGTGTGATAACCCGGGTTCGAATCCCGGTGGATCATATATACTTTAATTAATTTCATTGGGGGGTGTGGTGGTGAGATTAATAAAAATAATATTATTAGTAGGTTTAGGGATATTTCTTCGAGAGGCCGGTCTATATGATCTGTGCCCCATGAATATTCTTTCCTCTCACTTAAACAGTAGGCTACCATAGTGCGGTTGGGAGTATGAACATGATTAGATTAATATCCAGTATTCGAGAATGGATAATAAGTCGTAGGCGTGTGCATAAACCTTTAACCGTCCTGGTGGTGTAATGGTTAAGGTGGCAAAAATATGTGTGTGATAACCCGGGTTCGAATCCCGGTGGATCATATATACTTTAATTAATTTCATTGGGGGTGTGGTGGTGAGATTAATAAAAATAATATTATTAGTAGGTTTAGGGATATTTCTTCGAGAGGCCGGTCTATATGATCTGTGCCCCATGAATATTCTTTCCTCTCACTTAAACAGTAGGCTACCATAGTGCGGTTGGGATTATGAACATGATTAGATTAATATCCAGTATTCGAGAATGGATAATAAGTCGTAGGCATGTGCATAAACCTTTAACCGTCCTGGTGGTGTAATGGTTAAGGTGGCAAAAATATGTGTGTGATAACCGGGGTTCGAATCCGGTGGATCATATATACTTTAATTAATTTCATTGGGGGTGTGGTGGTGAGATTAATAAAAATAATATTATTAGTAGGTTTAGGGATATTTCTTCGAGAGGCCGGTCTATATGATCTTGTGCCCCATGAATATTCTTTCCTCTCACTTAAACAGTAGGCTACCATAGTGCGGTTGGGAGTATGAACATGATTAGATTAATATCCAGTATTCGAGAATGGATAATAAGTCGTAGGCGTGTGCATAAACCTTTAACCGTCCTGGTGGTGTAATGGTTAAGGTGGCAAAAATATGTGTGTGATAACCCGGGTTCGAATCCCGGTGGATCATATATACTTTAATTAATTTCATTGGGGGTGTGGTGGTGAGATTAATACAAATAATATTATTAGTAGGTTTAGGGATATTTCTTCGAGAGGCCGGTCTATATGATCTGTGCCCCATGAATATTCTTTCCTCTCACTTAAACAGTAGGCTACCATAGTGCGGTTGGGAGTATGAACATGATTAGATTAATATCCAGTATTCGAGAATGGATAATAAGTCGTAGGCGTGTGCATAAACCTTTAACCGTCCTGGTGGTGTAATGGTTAAGGTGGCAAAAATATGTGTGTGATAACCCGGGTTCGAATCCCGGTGGATCATATATACTTTAATTAATTTCATTGGGGGTGTGGTGGTGAGATTAATAAAAATAATATTATTAGTAGGTTTAGGGATTATTTCTTCGAGAGGCCGGTCTATATGATCTGTGCCCCATGAATATTCTTTCCTCTCACTTAAACAGTAGGCTACCATAGTGCGGTTGGGAGTATGAACATGATTAGATTAATATCCAGTACCGGTATTCGAGAATGGATAATAAGTCGTAGGCGTGTGCATAAACCTTTAACCGTCCTGGTGGTGTAATGGTTAAGGTGGCAAAAATATGTGTGTGATAACCCGGGTTCGAATCCCGGTGGATCATATATACTTTAATTAATTTCATTGGGGGTGTGGTGGTGAGATTAATAAAAATAATATTATTAGTAGGTTTAGGGATATTTCTTCGAGAGGCCGGTCTATATGATCTGTGCCCCATGAATATTCTTTCCTCTCACTTAAACAGTAGGCTACCATAGTGCGGTTGGGAGTATGAACATGATTAGATTAATATCCAGTATTCGAGAATGGATAATAAGTCGTAGGCGTGTGCATAAACCTTTAACCGTCCTGGTGGTGTAATGGTTAAGGTGGCAAAAATATGTGTGTGATAACCCGGGTTCGAATCCCGGTGGATCATATATACTTTAATTAATTTCATTGGGGGTGTGGTGGTGAGATTAATAAAAATAATATTATTAGTAGGTTTAGGGATATTTCTTCGAGAGGCCGGTCTATATGATCTGTGCCCCATGAATATTCTTTCCTCTCACTTAAACAGTAGGCTACCATAGTGCGGTTGGGAGTATGAACATGATTAGATTAATATCCAGTATTCGAGAATGGATAATAAGTCGTAGGCGTGTGCATAAACCTTTAACCGTCCTGGTGGTGTAATGGTTAAGGTGGCAAAAATATGTGTGTGATAACCCGGGTTCGAATCCCGGTGGATCATATATACTTTAATTAATTTCATTGGGGGTGTGGTGGTGAGATTAATAAAAATAATATTAAACATCTTACATAATCATTATACACATACGTTACATACTCGTGTCAACGGATACCTAGCCTGAATACTCACAGATTTTCCTTGTATATGTCCATTCTATTGTGTATGTAACAAGTCGAAGTTGAAGTGTATAACGTGTGTCTATTCCCTATTCAAATCTAGCATTTACCTAGAACCTACGCCCAATTTCCTAATTAATTATTATTCCAAATCCACTTCTCGAAAAGAAATATTATTGTTTGCTATTCTACTTAAAATCTAATCTCCTCGAAAACCCAACTCACGCTCTGCGATCATTGTAATTAATTTGTTCCGTTGTGAATAAAGTATTTACTTCTTCTGATATGAAATAGATAATATCGATTCATCTCGTCTAGGAATTCTAGTTCTATATAGATCTATCATCTAAACCTTTCATAATCTCGAATACAACGCTACTTCGTTCTGTATTCCTTAAAGGAACCTGTTAACCAGTTTAGAAATCCTTCATACCTTACCAGGTATTTACATAAGTGCAACTTTATCGTGTACTTCATTTAATGCTATTAGTATATAATTATATAACTATTAGTACACGATATTTTATCAATGCGTTTCTTAACCTATTGAGTCAAAAGTATTATATAATTCATGTAGGTTGTATTTAATATCGAATCTTTATTCAGTATATCTAAATAATTAAATCTGAATTTCTCGACCCGTGAGACTATTATTTCATATGCAAATTAAGTCTATCTATCTATCTATTGCCTGACGCTGTGATCCCCGAAGTGGTGGCCACGAACGAACCGCCCCCATGCACCTCTGTCCCCAGTCAGTCGACGCCCCTCCCCTCAACCAGCACCGCCTTCGTTCATGTACTTCCTCACTCCATCCTTCCACCTCTCCTTCGGTCTACCTCTCCCTCTCTGTCCCTCCACCTCGCTCTCGTACACCCTCTTAGTCATTCTCTCTCTTTCCATACGTTCCATATGGCAGAACCATCTCAAGTTGTTACTTTTCACACTTTCCAGCACTCCACACTCCTTCTTACTTCCTCATCATTCTGTCTATCCCTCCATGTAACTCCGCACGCACTTCTTAAGTAATTCATTTCCACTGCTCTCACTGCCCCTCAACTTTCTCTTCATAATTGCTGAGGGGCACAGGGCCCTGGGTGGGGCTTTGGTTTCCCGGGCATTTCCGCACCCACCTCAGCTCCCCGCCATGGAGTGGCTTCGGTCACCCAGGCTTTATTGTGGTCGGCAGGGAGGGTTCTGTGGGGGCGCTCGGTTATGGCCTTGGCCTTGCTCGGGGACTTGGGGCTGTTCGGCCAGGCAGCTTGGGGAACAACAACAACAACTGCTCTCACTCTTGGTCTGAGTCTCTCAACCAACGTCCATGCTTCGCTTCCGTAAGTCAGTGTCGGGATTACCACACTGTCATGCAAGGACTTCTTCACTCCCATACTGACCACCCTATTTCTTGTTACTGGTTTCAGCGTTCCTACAACCCTCTTCCCCTGTTGTACCCTCTCCCGCACTTCTTCATCCATAGTCCCATCTTTACTCAACACACTGCCCAGATACTTAAAAGAGTTGACGATCTCCATAGCCTGACCGTTCAGCTTCACCTCACACTCTGTGACTTCACCCCTTTCGAAGACCATAACCTTGCTCATCCCCGCATTTACCTTCAAATTCCGTTTTTCGCACACTGTTCCGAACTCATTTACCAGACCCTGCAACTCCCATTCATTATCACTCATCAGAACTGTATCATCCGCAAACAGCAGTATACTGTAGGTAGCTTCCACTCAATTCCCTCCCTTTTCAGCGATACACCAACATCCACTGCTCTTGATAGTATTTCTTTCATGACTCCATCCATATATACAGTAAACAACCACGGGGCCATCACACACCCCTGTTTCAAACCAACATTCAGGTCAAAGAACTCGCTCTGTTCACTCTCCACACGTACTGCCGCCTTTGCACCCTCATACATGCTCTTCACTGCTTTCAGCCACTTGTCATCTACTCCGTATATGCTAAGTACTTTCCACAAACCTTCTCTATCCACTCTGTCATAGGCCTTTTCCAAGTCCATAAAGGCAACATACACCTTTTGTTTCTTCTCCAGATATTTCTCCACAACACAATTCAGGGTAAAAATATGATCTACACATCCTCTTCCCTTCCTAAAACCTCCCTGCTCGTCGCCTGTCCATTTCTCCGTTCTCACTCTCACTCTCTCAATCACTACCCTACTGTATACCTTCCCTACTACGCTTAGAAGACATATTCCTCGGTGGTTACCACACACTCCTCTTTCCCCTTTGCCCTTATAATTATAGGGAGACTATTATGCCAGTCTTCCAGTCATCGGGTGCACTCCCCTTCTCCCATGCTAGTTTGCACATTTTCCATACCCATTCGATCGCTATCTCACCACCATATCTCAACATTTCCCCACACACTCCATCTGTTCCTGGTGCTTTCCCCAACTTCACTCTTTTCATGGCTTCCCACACTTCTGACCTCCTGATCCCCACCTCCTCCTCCACTACTTCTCTTCTGCTCCCTCCCATATCATATCCAGCTATGTTTGCTGGCTCTTCATTCCTTACATTTAGCAACTCATTGAAGTACTCCCTCCATCTTTCGACTCTCTCTTGCTTCTCGGCTAGCATTCTCCCATTCCTATCTTTCACACCCTTACTGTTTCCCTTGCTACCTTCCCTAACTTTCTTGACTTCTTTCCCGAACAGTTTCTTACTCTCCTTCCATTTTACACTCAGATTCCTTCCAAATTCCTCATCTACTCTTCTCTTACTGTCCTTCACTACTCTCTTCACCACCCTCTTACTCTCCACGTACCTCGCTCGTTTCTGTCTCTCGAAATCTTCATTCCCTCTACTACGCAACCATTCTCTATATGCTTTCTTCTTTTCTTCCACAGCTATTCTTATAATATAATTTCCTTACAATAAACTAACTACATAATTAATTGTCAAAATAATTCATCTCCCTACTCCGTTATAAATTAAAGTATTCCTCCCGCATTCAAAATAAATATCGCATTAATCGCTGACCTACCTTGCCCGGTATATATTCGCGGCATCCTTTGTACTCCCTGGGTGCATCTCGCTCCGCGCTCCTGAGTGATCACTATAGAAATCTTTGTGCGTTACACCATATTGTTTAGTAAGCAATTCTAGATTTCAACTTAACTTTTCTTGAGATTATCAGAATACCTCACGATAGACACTCAACTTACATAGATATTATTATCAAGGAGTTATCCTATGTATATGTATGTCTATATACACGTATAATTCCATATTTCCCCAATAATACTATCCAATATTCCATGTTCATTTGTATGTTAATAAGAGGCATCTTGTACTCTAAATATATTCAGTGAGTCACTTACTATTATTGATAGTAGCTAAGTGAAACTTACACTTACATTCTATGTCCATATATAAGTTATTAAGAGACATCTTGTACTCTAACTATATCCAGTGTTTCACTTGCTATTACTGATTAGTAGCGAAGCGAACCTTAACATCACCTTCTATGCTATTGAATAAATAAGAGTATATAACTACCTATGTGTGTTTATTGTGTTTATTACAACCTGATTGAGTACATAATTGTGAATAAGAAGGTGTTAGATATATTCCTGTTGAGCATAATATATTGAGTCTAAAAATCCACAGTTGGATTTGAGTTTTTTTTTTTTTTTTTTTTTTTTTCTATGTGATTGAGGGAGGCAAAAGGCATAACTGCCTATAGCGAGTGCCTCCCCCATAGTTGAAAGAGTGACAGGGCCAAAATCAAGGGACGTTCGAGCCAAAATGCCTGGACACACGGAGTTTGAAGCAATTTAAGTCATAGGAAGAGGGAAAGACTGATTCTGGGAGAGAGTTCCAGAGCTCAGATGTTGAGTAGAAGAAAGTTTGAGAGTAACGTTTCACTCTTGGGTTGGAGAGTTGCACAGAGTAGGGGTGGGATTGAGTTGCAAGACGGGTACCACGTGCCCTACGTAAAGGAGGTGGTATGCACTGGGATAGCTCTGAGGAACACTGATTATTATAGTAGCGATAGAATAGCGAGAGAGATGCAACATTGCGGCGGAGAGAGAGAGATTGCATAGAGTTGGTGAGTGGACGGGAGTTAATGATACGAAAGGCCTTCCTTTCAACTTTGTCTAGGAGAGCGGTGTGAGAGGAACCTCCCCACACATGTGAACAATACTGAATACAAGGGCGCACTATGCCCCTGTACAGAGCAAGAAGCTGTGCAGGGGAAAAGAACCCCCTAAGGCGGTTGAGCACACCCAGCTTCTGGGTGGCTGCCTTAGCAAGACTGGTAATATGGTCCTTCCAAATGAGAGCAGAAGAAAAAGAGACACCAAGAATATTGAGAGAAGATGAAGGGTTGATTTTTGTATTGTTGAAGAATAAGGGATAGTCCGCTGGGAGATCCTGACGGGTAGATAGATGGAGAAATTGGGTTTTGGAAGCATTAAAGTTAACAAGGTTTTCTCTGCCCCAATTGGAAATAGTATTTAGATCAGAATTTAAGAGTTCTATGGCTTCATTACGTTTGTCGTTGAGGGATTGCTGGCTGGGGCGTTCTGAAAAACTAATGGAGTAGTGTAAGGTTGAGTCGTCTGCGTATGAATGGATGGGAATTAAGGTACAGTTAAGGAGATCATTTATAAAAATTAGAAAGAGAATAGGAGATAGGACAGAGCCCTGAGGAACACCGGAGTTTATAGGGTGAGGAAGTGAACAATGGCCGTCCACAACCGCAGCTATGGAACGGCCGGAAAGGAAATTAGAGACAAAGGCACAGATGGAGGGGTAGAAACCGAAGGAGGGTAGTTTAGAAATTAAAGATTTATGCCAGACTCTATCGAAGGCTTTCGATATGTCTAGTGCAATAGAAAAAGTCTCACCGAAGTCCCGAAAGGAGGATGACCAAGAGTTAGTAAGATATGAAAGAAGATCACCAGTAGAGCGACCCTTAAGGAAGCCATACTGGCGATCTGAGAGCAGATTATGAGAAGAGAAATGCTTAAGAAATTTGGAAGCAAGAATAGTTTCAAAAACTTTAGAAAGACAAGAGATAAGAGCAATTGGACGATAGTTGGAGGGTTGAGAGCGGTCACCCTTCTTTGGGACAGGTTGAATGTGAGCAAACTTCCAGCATGAAGGGAAGACGTTAGAGGATAGACAGAGACGAAAGAGTTTGCCTAGGCAGGGAGTCAGCACGGAAGCACAGTTTTTGAGAACAACAGGAGGAACACCGTCCGGACCGTACGCCTTATTAGTGTTAAGCCCAGAGAGGGTAGAAAGTACATCTTTAGAAGAGATTAGGATATTAGGCATAAGTAAGAGAGAGGAGGGCGGAGAGGGAGGAATAGCACCGGAATCATCCAAGGTGGAGTTTCTAGCAAAAGTTTGAGCGAAGAGTTTAGCTTTGTCAGAGGAAGAAGTGATGGTTGTGCCATCAGAGTGGGAAAGGGGAGGGAAAGACGAGGAAGAGAAATTGTTGGAGAGGTTTTTGGCTAGATGCCAGAAAGCTTGGGAAGAGCTAGAGTTGGATAGTTCAGTGCATTTATTATTGATGAAAGAGTGTTTGGCAAGTCGAAGAACAGATTTGGCTTGATTCCGGGCAGAAACATATGAAGAATGAGAGTCTTGAGTTTTAAGGCGTCGGTACCGTTTGAATGCTTCCTCCTTATTGCGGACAGCAGTAGAACAGGCGTGAGTAAACCAAGATTTTTTAGCATTAGTCTGAGAGAAAGAGAATGGAATGTATGCTTCCATGCCCGTGGAGTTAAGACAATAACGAAGCTAAGTTGTATTACAACCCGGCATAACATATATATATATATATATATATATATATATATATATATATATATATACCGGTATATATATATATATATATATATATATATACTGTATATATATATATATATAATTATATATACCGGTATACAGTATATATATATACCGGGTATATATATATATATATTTTTTTTTTTTTGTCTATGTGATTGAGGGAGGCAAAAGGCACAACTGCCTATAGCGAGTGCCTCCCCCATAGTTGAAAGAGTGACAGGGCCAAAATCAAGGGACGCTCGAGCCAAAATGACTGGACACACAGAGTTTGAAGCAATTTAAGTCGTAGGAAGAGGGAAAGACTGTTTCTGGGAGAGAGTTCCAGAGCTCAGCTTTTGTGTAGAAGAAAGACTGAGAGTAACGTTTCACTCTCGGGATGGAGAGTTGCACAGAGTAGGGGTGGGATTGAGTTGCAAGACGGGTACCACGTGCCGTACGTAAAGGAGGTGGTATACACTGGGAAAGCTCTGAGGAACACTGATTATTATAGTAGCGAGAGAAATGCAACATTGCGGCAGAGAGAGAGAGATTGCAGAGAGTTGGTGAGTGGACGGGTGTTAATGATACGAAAGGCCTTCCTTTCAACTTTGTCTAGGAGAGCGGTGTGAGAGGAACCTCCCCACACATGTGAACAATACTCAATACAAGGATGCACTATGCCCCAGTACAGAGCAAGAAGCTGTGCAGGGGAAAAGAACCCCCTAAGGCGATTGAGCACAGCCAGCTTCTGGGAGGCTGGTAATATGGTCCTTCCAACTGAGAGCAGAAGAAAAAGAGACACAAAGAATATTGAGAGAAGATGAAGGATTGATTTTTGTATTGTTGAAGAATAAGGGATAGTCCGCTGGGAGTTTCTTACGGGTAGATAGATGAAGAAATTGGGTTTTGGAAGCATTAAAGGTAACAAGGTTTTTTCTGCCCCCATTGGAGATAGTATTTAGATCAGAATTTAAGAGTTCTATGGCTGCATTACGTTTGTCGTTGAGGGATTGCTGGCTGGGGTGTTCTGAAAAATTAATGGAGTAGTGTAAGGTTAAGTCCTCTGCGTATGAATGGATGGGAATTGAGGTACAGTTGAGATAATTTATAAAAATTAGAAAGAGAATAGTAGATAGGACAGAGCCCTGAGGAACACCGGAGTTTATAGTGTGAGGAAGTGAACAATGGCAATCCACAACCGCAGCTATGGAACGGCCGGAGAGGAAATTAGAGACAAAGGCACAGATGGAGGGATAGAAACCGAAGGAGGGTAGTTTAGAAATTAAAGATTTGTGCCAGACTCTATCGAAGGCTTTCGATATGTCTAATGCAATAGAAAAAGTCTCACCGAAGTCCCGAAAGGAGGATGACCAAGAGTTAGTAAGATATGAAAGAAGATCACCAGTAGAGCGACCCTTAAGGAAGCCATACTGGCGATCTGAGAGCAGATTATGAGAAGAGAAATGCTTAAGAAATTTGGAAGCAAAAATAGTTTCAAAAACTTTAGAAAGACATGAGATGAGAGCAATTGGATAATAGTTAGAGGGTTGAGAGCGGTCACCCTTCTTTGGGACAGGTTGAATGTGAGCAAACTTCCAGCATGAAGGGAAAACGTTAGAGGATAGACAGAGACGAAAGAGTTTGCCTAGGCAGGGAGTCAGCACAGAATCACAGTTTTTGAGAACAGCAGGAGGAACACCGTCCGGACCGTACGCCTTATTAGTATTAAATCCAGAGAGGGTAGAAAGTACATCTTTAGAAGAGAGGAGGGTGGAGAGGGAAGAATAGCACCGGAATCATCCAAGGTGGAGTTTCTAGCAAAAGTTTGAGCGAAGAGTTTAGCTTTGTCAGAGGAAGAAGTGATGGTTGTGCCATCAGAATGGGAAAGGGGAGGGAAAGATGAGGAAGAGAATTTGTTGGAGAGGTTATTGGCTAGATGCCAGAAAGCTTGGGAAGAGCTAGAGTTGGATAGTTCAGTGCATTTATTATTGATGAAAGAGTGTTTGGCAAGTCGAAGAACAGATTTGGCTTGATTCCGGGCAGAAACATAGGAAGAATGAGAGTCTAGAGTTTTAAGGCGTCGG
>JBAKBP010026321.1:5000-31877 GCA_037953745.1 Lithodes maja | reverse complement strand
GAGAGGAGGGAATATATAGAACACAGAAATAGTTAAAAGTTGAAAAGGACAGGAAAGTAAACGAAGGGAAGTTATAAGGCCAACAGAATATGGGGTCAACATTAAGAAAGGGAAAGAAGGGAGGAAAGGAATTTGAATAGAAAGAAATCACACACACACACACACAAGACCGGAAAAGGAAAATTGAAAAAAAAAAAAAAAAAAAAAACATATACAGTATATAATATAATATAATAGAATGATGGGGAAACAAGAAATGAAAGATATTGTTTGACGAAGGGATAAGGAGGGTGAATGAGAGAGAGAGAGAGAGAGAGAGAGAGAGAGAGAGAGAGAGAGAAGAGAGAGAGAGAGAGAGAGAGAGAGAGAGAGAGAGGTGATAAAGGAGGGGGGAATGGAAGGGAAACAGGAATTATTGTACATGAGATGAAGTGTTGTAGAGGAAGACATAATTAGAAGAACCAATATCGGTACCTACATATTATAAGGCATTATACTAAACAAAAAAGAAGTTTGACATAAAGACGGACCGATACAGAAATATTGATATAGTTAGATGAATATATGATGATAGACTTGATACATAAGATATATAGGGTAACATACAGTAAACAAATAACTGGAGACAAGAGAAGGGCAGAGAGGAGAATAAAAGCGAAAGACAGAATACGATCAAGCCAGAAAACGAAACCGAGAGAAGGCAACGAAACGCGAAACAGTAACTGATCCAACTAACGACAAGGAAAAGGGAGGAGAGACAGAACGGATCAAAGAGGAAAAAGAAACAAAGGAAGAGTGAAAGGCAAGGAGAATGACAAAATATAAGATACACAAGTCAAACAGAAGGGTGGAAGAAGCGAAGGGAAGAGAGAAAGAGAATGCCGAGAAAAAGGCGAGGACAAATATAGATGGGAGATAGGAATGCAAAGGAGAGATGTGTGTGTGTGGGTGGGTGGGTGTGTTTTTCGTGTGTGTTTGTGTGCGTGTGTGTGTATTTGTGTGCGTGTGTGTTGTGTGTGTGTGTGCCTGCGTCTCTCTCTCTCTCTCTCTCTCTCTCTCTCTCTCTCTCTCTCTCTCTCTCTCTCTCTCTCTCTTTCTCTTGTGAATGTGTGTGTGTGTGTGTGTGTGTGTGTGTGTCTCATGTGTTTTTCATTGTATATCCCATATATAGACAGTAGCACAGTAAAGAGAGGGAATTGGATACCTGTGGACATAAAGCCGCTGTCACACGAGCGCTTTTTCCGTCAATTTTCCATGAACAAGTTTTTTCTCGTATAATTTCGGGACATGTATCGGTAACTAGACTGAAGGTAGATTATGTTAGGTGGCTGAATTCTGATAAAGTGTAATTTTTGAAGCTTACAGACCATAATTGCCGGTACAAATTGCTCGAAAAATGGTTCGTGGGACTCCGACTTAAGACTTGCTTTTCCTTAGGGCCTTCTTCACACATATTTTCGAGCTAGTAATTACAAAATTAAACGTAATTACAAAACAAGCATATTATTGATTTGGCTTGATAAAGACAGTTGGAAATAATTTGATAATTTAATTCACACAACAGAAAGCCGAGGACTTCACAATAAATCCGTTAAACAAAACGCAACAAGTAGTGTTATATGGGACGCTCAATTTGGTTTCATTGGAGCAATTTCGAGAATAACTTAGTGATAAATGGTCTATAATCTCCCCTGATATATAATTCTTCCCTTAACCCCTTCTGTACCGGCGACGTCCTTTTTATTATATTCTGACAACTATTTGACGATAATATTCAGCTTAGGAAGGACGTCTACACATTAAAAGACTACAGACTATCTCAATTAATCCTTTTACCTACTACAGATCCTTCTTAAACTGAACAAAATCATCTAAATATAGGTAAAATAAAACAAAAAATATGTTGCGGTACAGAAGGGGTTAACGCAACACGTTACTGATATATAGTTCTCTCCTTAATGCGACACTTTTCTAATATATAATTTTCCCCTTAACGCGACAGTTTTACAGAGACAAATCGTACAAGTCCCGGGCTATTAGCCACGTGTGTAGACTGTCAACACATATTAGCCATGTGTGTAGACTGTCAACACATATTAGCCACGTGTGTAGACTGTCAACACATATTAGCCACGTGTGTAGACTGTCAACACATATTAGCCACGTGTGTAGACTGTCAACACATATTAGCCACGTGTGTAGACTGTCAACACATATTAGCCACGTGTGTAGACTGTCAACACATATTAGTCACGTGTGTAGACTGTCAACACATATTAGCCACGTGTGTAGACTGTCAACACATATTAGCCACGTGTGTAGACTGTCAACACATATTAGCCACGTGTGTAGACTGTCAACACATATTAGCCACGTGTGTAGACTGTCAACACATATTAGCCACGTGTGTAGACTGTCAACACATATTAGCCACGTGTGTAGACTGTCAACACATATTAGTCACGTGTGTAGACTGTCAACACATATTAGTCACGTGTGTAGACTGTCAACACATATTAGCCACGTGTGTAGACTGTCAACACATATTAGCCACGTGTGTAGTCTGTCAACACATATTAGTCACGTGTGTAGACTGTAACACATATTAGTCACGTGTGTAGACTGTCAACACATATTAGCCACGTGTGTAGACTGTCAACACATATTAGTCACGTGTGTAGACTGTCAACACATAATAGCCACGTGTGTAGACTGTCAACACATATTAGCCACGTGTGTAGACTGTCAACACATATTAGTCACGTGTGTAGACTGTCAACACATATTAGTTACGTGTGTAGACTGTCAACACATATTAGCCACGTGTATAGACTGTCAACACATATTAGCCACGTGTGTAGACTGTCAACACATATTAGCCACGTGTGTAGACTGTCAACACATATTAGCCACGTGTGTAGACTGTCAACACATATTAGCCACGTGTGTATACTGTCAACACATATTAGTCACGTGTGTAGACTGTCAACACATATTAGCCACGTGTGTAGACTGTCAACACATATTAGCCACGTGTGTAGACTGTCAACACATATTAGCCACGTGTGTAGACTGTCAACACATATTAGCCAAGTGTGTAGACTGTCAACACATATTAGCCACGTGTGTAGACTGTCAACACATATTAGCCACATGTGTAGACTGTCAACACATATTAGTCACGTGTGTAGACTGTCAACACATATTAGCCACGCGTGTAGACTGTCAACACATATTAGCCACGTGTGTAGACTGTCAACACATATTAGCCATGTGTGTAGACTGTCAACACATATTAGCCACGTGTGTAGACTGTCAACACATATTAGCCACGCGTGTAGACTGTCAACACATATTAGCCACGTGTGTAGACTGTCAACACATATTAGCCACGTGTGTAGACTGTCAACACATATTAGTCACGTGTGTATACTGTCAACACATATTAGCCACGTGTGTAGACTGTCAACACATATTAGCCACGTGTGTAGACTGTCAACACATATTAGTCACGTGTGTAGACTGTCAACACATATTAGCCACGTGTGTAGACTGTTAACACATATTAGCCACGTGTGTAGACTGTCAACAATATTAGTCACGTGTGTAGACTGTCAACACATATTAGTCATGTGTGTAGACTGTCAACACATATTAAGTCACGTGTGTAGACTGTCAACACATATTAGTCACGTGTGTAGACTGTCAACACATATTAGTCACGTGTGTAGACTGTCAACACATATTAGTCACGTGTGTAGACTGTCAACACATATTAGTCACGTGTGTAGACTGTCAACACATATTAGTCACGTGTGTAGACTGTCAACACATATTAGCCACGTGTGTAGACTGTCAACACATATTAGTCACGTGTGTAGACTGTCAACACATATTAGCCACGTGTGTAGACTGTCAACACATATTAGTCACGTGTGTAGACTGTCAACACATATTAGTCACGTGTGTAGACTGTCAACACATATTTATAGCAACATAAAATTACACAGTTTATGGGCACGATTTTTAGGTGAGGTATTGATTTTGACTGTACACTATACTATGTGTGTGTGTAATGCAACACACATTGATTGGAATAAAACTGGTACATATATCAATAATATATATTTGAACACACATTACACATTCTAATTAATCTGAACATTGATCGTAAGTATCATAGATAAGTAATATACAGTATATATATATATATATATATATATATATATATATATATATATATATATATATATATATATATATACCGGTATATATATATATATATATATATAATATATATATATATATATATATATATATATATATATATATATATATATATATATATATATAATATATATATATATGTGTGGAGAGAGAATGGGTAGTATGGAAATGTTAACATTTCGATTTCACAAATCCTTCGTGAGTTCTGACGAAGGCTCTGTGAAGTCGAAACGTTAACAAAATATATCCCAGCCCTACCCTATGTTTCCATATCACCAATTATCTCCATATTGTCAAAATAGATAACACACACACACACACACACACACACACACACACACACACACACACACACACACACACACACACACACTCACACATTATGAGCAACACAACTATTACACACTAATTAATTATACCATTTGTTTTGCAGTCAGTATTATATTTCAGTATTTCATCATTCTGGCTACCATAAACAATATTACTCAGCTAGGACAGGCACTCTAGGAATAGGGGTAAGGTTTATCTCAATTAAGGGGGGTCACCGGATTTTTTTTATCTTTCTCTCCTTTTTTTTTTCCCTGGTTTGTATCCATTCGGCCCCATTCAGCCAACTGTTTTAAGACGTTTATCCCCATCCAGGTGTCGATTTCTTCCTGGCGAGCGATAGCGAGCCAACATTGTATGGAGAAATCCGGCTTCGCCGGAGAAATTTTTCTATCGAAAAAGGTACAAATTTAGCTTGCTGTCAAAACGAAAATATATATATGCTGGCTCGCTACCGCTCGCCAGGAAAATATTGACACCTGGATGGGGGTAAACGTCTCAAAACAGTAGGCTGAATGGGGCCGAATGGATACAAACCAAAGAGAGAAGGAGAGCAAGAGGAAAAAAGCGATGTGGGCTCCCTTAACCCTTTGAGACCCACAGTTCCTTCCTAAACTAAACCAAATCGTCTACTGTCAGCCACAATAAGTAAGAGTCAGAATAGCGTCACTGTATACTAAAAATCTTAAAGTTTACATGGGGCTGTGACATCAATCAACTATATGCGATATATTTTTAACCTGGCGGAAAGTTAAATCCCCTAGCAGGTGATTTCTCGATACTTAATGGAAAAATATGAAAGCTATGTCTCTGCATCATAATTATAGACAGGTTTTCAGAATTAACACCATATTTGGTATAAACACTTTATAATTGCTGAATGACTGAGATGGGAATGCATCAGTTTTTCGCCGGTTTAAAAAAAATCCGAAATTTTTTCCCGCTGTCACACGGGAACATATGACGACGAATTTGCATCGGAATTTGCT
This sequence comes from Lithodes maja, assembly GCA_037953745.1. Classification (NCBI taxonomy): domain Eukaryota; kingdom Metazoa; phylum Arthropoda; class Malacostraca; order Decapoda; family Lithodidae; genus Lithodes; species Lithodes maja. The sequence goes on along the minus strand of JBAKBP010026321.1, from coordinate 26,334 downwards.
ATTAGGAAAAGAAATATCATGAAATTTTAACGGATTATAATTGTTTATTAGGGTTAATTATTCGTATTTTCATGTGACTACTACAGCGTATTATGTACAGCACAATTTTTTTTAGTACGTCACGCTAAAGGTGAAAATCATCGGGTAATAAGACTCCAGAACACCATATTTTTGTATTGGATTTCGAGCCTCCGATACAATCCAACACAAAATTGTCTGTGTGACTCGCGCTGTAAACTACAAAAGAACAAAGACAAAAATTTACAAATGTTCAAGGAAAAAACCCCAGAACGCGATAAAAGGAAGAGTGTGTGTGGAAAAAATGCAAGATTAAAAAACAGCAAACGATAAAAGGAAGTGTGTGTGTGTGGAAGAAATAATATACGAAAAACAGCAAACGATAAAAGGAAGTTTGTGTGTGTGAAGAAATAATATACGAAAAACAGCAAACGATAAAAGGAAGTGTGTGTGTGTGGAAGAAATAATATACGAAAAACAGCAAACGATAAAAGGAAGTGTGTGTGTGTGTGTGGAAGAAATAATATACGAAAAACAGCAAACGATAAAAGGAAGTGTGTGTGTGTGGAAGAAATAATATACGAAACAACGATAAAAGGAAGTGTGTGTGTGTCGAAGAAATAATATACGAAAACAGCAAACGATAAAAGGAAGTGTGTGTGTGTGGAAGAAATAATATACGAAAAACAGCAAACGATAAAAGGAAGTGTGTGTGTGTGGAAGAAATAATATACGAAAAACAGCAAACGATAAAAGGAAGTGTGTGTGTGTGTGGAAGAAATAATATACGAAAAACAGCAAACGATAAAAGGAAGTGTGTGTGTGTGGAAGAAATAATATACGAAAAACAGCAAACGATAAAAGGAAGTGTGTGTGTGTGGAAGAAATAATATACGAAAAACAGCAAACAATAAAAGGAAGTGTGTGTGTGTGTGGAAGAAATAATATACGAAAAACAGCAAACGATAAAAGGAAGTGTGTGTGTGTGGAAGAAATAATATACGAAAAACAGCAAACGATAAAAGGAAGTGTGTGTGTGTGGAAGAAATAATATACGAAAAACAGCAAACGATAAAAGGAAGTGTGTGTGTGTGGAAGAAATAATATACGAAAAACAGCAAACGATAAAGGAAGTGTGTGTGTGTGGAAGAAATAATATACGACAAACAGCAAACGATAAAAGGAAGTGTGTGTGTGTGGAAGAAATAATATACGAAAAACAGTAAACGATAAAAGGAAGTGTGTGTGTGTGTGGAAGAAATAATATACGAAAAACAGCAAACGATAAAAATAAAGTGTGTGTGTGGAAGAAATGTAAGATAAAAAACAGCAAACGATAAAAGGAAGAGTTTGTGTGGGAGAAATGTATGCAAACGATCTTAACCAATTTAATTATTCCGATGAAAACGGTTTTCATTTCATTCCAACAACAGTCTTGTTTTTAATTATAGAAAGGACCTCTCGCGTCAAAAGGCTATACATATTACTTAGTTAACCCTTTCAGTATACGATGACGTCTTCCTTCCCTCTATCCTGGCTGTCATTAGACAATTCTATTCAGTTTAGTCATGTTCCCAAAAAATCAACCCTTGGCACCCACTGGTCCTTCCAAAGGGGAATAAAATCCCCTAATGTTAGCCAAGTATAGTGGGAAATGCTTCATACTACTGAAAGGGTTAAGGAGAAGCCACAACTTTTAATATTCAATAGACAATTTTAATTAGAATTATCTGCATATACAGTAGACTAAGCTAGAATAGTATTGGTGGATATATTTTGTAAAACATTATACCGGTTAATAGAAACATCTCGGCTGTTATTTCAACCGGTATCAGCAACTTAAGTAATGTATTTAATTACCTTCACCAACGAGGTTGGACGGAGGTTATATTTTTGCCTCCCTTTGTTTATTTATTTTTCTGTAAACAAGATATCTCTCAAAGTCATGAACCGATTTCCATGATATTTGATGGGCAGATGTGATATGCGCCAAGGAAGAAGGTATTCATTTTAGGAGGCGTTCGGGAATAACTCCTGAAACACAGATCCAGAATTAAGTTCAAGCCTATGACATTAAGAGAGCTCACCTCGCTTTTTTCTCTTTCTCTCCCTCTCTCTTTGGCTTGTATCCATTCGGCACCATTCAGCCTACTGTTTTAAGACGTTTACCCCCATCCAGGTGTCAATATTTTCTTGGCGAGCGGCAGCGAGCCAGCATATATATATATATATATTATATATATATATATATTTTTTTTTTTTTTTTTGGACAGAAAGCTAAATGTATACAATTTTCGATAGAAAAATATCTCCGGCGAAGCCGGATTTCTCCATACAATGCTAGCTCGTTATCGCTCGCCAGGAAGAAATCGACACCTGGATTTGGATAAACGTCTTAAAACAGTTGGCTGAAAGGGGCCAAATGGATACAAGCCAGGGAAAGAGAGAAAAGGAGACACAAAATAAGAAAAAGCCGGTGACCCCCCTTGATGGTAAATAACGAGCCAGTGTAGGCGAAGGTATGCGTTCTATCGAGTGCTCCTCAAATTTATCATTGAAACTTAATTCATAAGCTGCCATATAAACATTGCTTTAAACAATAATGTATAGCAGTAAGAAACTATAGTGACAAAACAAAACAACAATAATACAATAAAATAAAACAATTGAATCAAATAACTTGTGTGACAGTGGAGTAATGAAGGCTAAGGGGGGATGGTTAACTTTTTGGGCGATTTTTGCATGTATTCATTATTTTTCTAGTTTTCTCCCTAGACCTCCATCAAATTAAAAAAAAAAAAAAACATCCATTAGATTCCGATTCTAGATTAATTTGTACATTTTTCGGCAGAAAAATGGACCGGCCGAAGGCCGGTTCTTCCAACATTACAGGCTCACTATCGTTCGCCACGGAAAAAATCGACACCTAAATAACACGAAAGGTCTAAATATTGACGAAGAAATGGGGCGAAAGGTCTTAAAATCGACTAACTAATGGGGAAAACATCTTAACATCTGAAAACTAATGGGGCTAAACATGAGGAAGAAAGTGGTCCAGAAAAACGGCCCATCCCCCCTTAACAGTCACAGGTCATTAAAAAGGTATATTAGGAGCTAGACCACTTTACCACGGCGCTCATCTGTTGTCACCTTTATCAGTAAGTTACCGGCATTTTCATATATATTTTTCTAACAAGAGACGATGTTATGCAGCTTTTGAAGGACCTCTGGGAATGAAAAGGGGTAAAGTCAATCTCAATAAACACCTTGAATGCCGTAGGACTTTCTTAAACTTAATAAGGTTGAATACAAATAGCCGAATACAATATAAATCATGCGTGTAGGTGAAGAGATAAGTCAAACGAGAGAGAGAGAGAGAGAGAGAGAGACGCTAAATTCTTGATGGATTCCTCTCTTTCTTTCTCCCACACAATTTTTCCTCTTGATTTTCCCAACCATCTCTCCATCTCTCTCTCTCTCTCTCTCTCTCTCTCTCTCTCTCTCTCTCTCTCTCTCTCTCTCTCTCCTACAATACCACTAAGTCTACCACTAACGAGGTATAATAAAATCTGTCCATTTTAGAGAGAGAGAGAGAGAGAGAGTGTGTGTGTGTGTGTGTACGAACTATAAATGGTAACCCTGGTGAAATGCTTGGTTATAGCGGTATAATGGTTAGAGTGTTTAAGTTCTGTATGTGGTGTTCCAGGTTCGAATCCCGGGAGGATCACATGCTTTCATTAATTTCATTTGGGGGTGATTGCTGCTGGGAGAGATTTTAATTAATAAGATTATACTATTACACACTTATGTAAACATAAGGAAAACACACACACACACACACACATACACTATTTGTTTTTCTCACATACACACTCACTCACTCCCTCCCTCTCCCACTCCCACCACTCTCTCTCTCTCTCTCTCTCTCTCTCTCTCTCTCTCTCTCTCTCTCTCTTGTCACAAACCATTAAAAGGGCGCAAAATACCTATTACAAAAATAAATTAAACGCATTTTCTGGTAATGTGAGAAAAACATGGAACCTTGTTAATTCAATACTGAATCGAACGAAACCGAATCAAAATCCGCAAAGTTTTATATTCAATGATACACCAACTACTAATCCAGAAAGTATAGCAAATGGTTTTAATGATTACTTTAGCTCAGTAGGGGAACAATTGCGCCGTGATATGTCTACAGAACCTACTGATTTCGAGACATATCTTCCTAACCCTGTGAATGTTTCGTTCACCTTGCCCCTGTATCTGAATCTGAACTAGTTTCGGTAATAACGAAATTTAAAAATACTGCTTGTGGATATGATGATGTAAGTGTGTCGGTTGTTAAAGAATGTTCAAGTGTAATTATACCACTTCTTAAGCATATAATTAATAGGTCATTTAAAATCGGGTGTTTTCCCAATGATCTGCAGATAGCCAAAGTTATTCCGATTTTTAAAAAAAGGAGATAAAAGTGTTCCCCAGAATTACAGGCCAATATCTCTACTTTCCATATTTAGTAAAATATTTGAAAAACTTGTGGGATCCAGGCTAATAAATTATCTCGAATCACAATCTATATTAACGAAGTGTCAGTTCGGGTTTCGGCCTCGATCTTCTACGGAATGTGCCGTTCATGAGCTAACTAGGGAAATGTATAAAGTTTTAGACACAAAACAATACCAGTTAACGGTGTTCTGTGATCTTTCCAAAGCATTTGACACCCTACCTCATGATATTTTACTTACAAAGTTACATAACTATGGAATACGTGGCCCTGCCCTTAAATGGTTCACTAGTTATCTTAGTCAAAGGAAGCAATTTGTTTTTTTATAATAACGTAAGTTCTAAATGTAAATCTATGACGTATGGTCTTCCACAGGGGTATGTGCTTGGCCCTGTTTTGTTTATATTATTCATTAACGATATTGTATTCTCAAGTACCAAACTGAAATTTCTTTTATATGCAGATGATACAAACATTTATTTACAAGGCAATAATCTAATGGAACTGGTACACCATATGAACGAAGAAATAGCTAAGGTTTCAACCTGGATTAAATCAAATGGTCTTACACTTAATTTAAATAAAACTCATTATCTTGTGACTCATTTTACTAGCTATCGATTACCAAATATTGAGATTAAAATAAATAACCATGTAATTAATAAAGTTAATGATGTAAAATTTCTTGGTATTACGATAGATGATGGAATGACATGGAAACCTCATATTAATGACATTACCGTAAAATTATAGAAAATTACTGGCATTCTTTACAAAACTAGAGATTCCTTGAATATTGATAACTTAAAGCTACTTTACCTTTCTTTGGCTTACCCTCATATAATTTACTGTTCTGCTATCTGGGGAGGAGCAAACAAGACTTACCTGGACTCTTTATTCTTGGCACAAAAGAAAATACTTCGTATAATGACTTACCAATCTTATAATGCTCATACAGGTCCAATATTTAAAGAACATGGTTTACTAAATTTAGGTGATATTTTGTTTGCTCAGGCAGTGAACTTTGTGTATAAATCTTTAAATGGTCTTGTGTGTTTGGAGGGCGATTTTCATATCATGGTCCATAACTTTAATACCAGAGGAGCCCAGGAGTTGCTACGACTCCCATATTGCAGAACATCACATGCACAACGCTGTCTTAGCTATAGGGGAGCTAAATTATGGAACACCCTTAACGAACCATTCAGACATGCTGTTTCTATATTTGTGTTCAAAAAGTCTATTAAGAAACACCTTTTAGATCAATACTAAATAGCGATGATTTTATGTGAACCAGTCTATTCAATTTCTCCATTAGTAGTGTTCATGTAACTACTGTCATACCTATTCTTAAAGACTACTGAAAATAATGAACTAAGTTGATTCTTGCTGATTCCATGATAAAGCAGGTAATATACTGTAATGTTTTGTATATATTATATTTTTAATAACCGTGTAACCTAGCATTAAATATTAACTTACGTGTATAAGGCTAGCTACATAGAGCTTTTGCTTAGCTAGCTATATATGCCAATCATTCAAATATATGTATTATGATGTATTATTGTATATTATGTATGTACACAATTGGCAATAAAAATCAATCAATCAATCAATCAATCAATCTCAATCAATCTCACTCATTCTTTTATCTCTCTCTCTCTCTCTCTTTCTCGATGTCACAAAGCACTTCTTCACCTACAGTGTGGTCATCGAGTGGAACAAATTGCCAGAGAAAGTGGTACAATGTAAGACAATTGACAAATTCAAAAGAAGTCTAGACATTCATATTAAGGAGGGGGGAATAATTTAGGTAAAAAAAAAAAAAAAAAAAAAAAAGAAAGTAAAGCATCAGTAGTATATAATATTTCTCAAGTTCGTTCTTTACTATAAATTTCCCAGTAGACGTTTTCCTCATTCTGCTGGGGCCCTTGTTTCCCCAACTAAATGTTATGCCGACCAACGGTCGGAGGGAGAGGTGGGTGGGAGAGGTGGGTGGGAGAGAGCCTACTGCTTTGCTATCCTTGCCTTCCACTTTGCAGCAAATTTTATTTTAGCATTAAGTCCGGACTACCTAGTAGGGACCGCAAGGTCTGTGTAGTCTGTGTATATATGTAACTATATGTAACTCTCTCTCTCTCTCTCTCTCTCTCTCTCTCTCTCACTCACACACACACACAGACACACACAGACACACACACATCACCCCGACACCTGTAAATACGTGTTTGTGTGAATAACCCATGCAAATGCTCTCGCCCCCACCCACCACCCCTCCGGACAAACTCCATGCATAGGAAGATTGAAAAGTGTCAGGCAGGCAGTGGTGCAAACATTTATATTTTCTTAATATTCACAGCTTAAGGGGTAGTACTCGCTTTTCTGGACATCCTTCTCCCTCATGATTAGCATATTAGTTTTGAGATTTTAAGACGTTCGTTCTATTAGTTTGGCGATTTTGAGACCTTTCGGACCATTTCTTTGTCAATATCAAGACCTTTCGTGCCATTAGGTGTCGATTTTAGAAGGAAACGGCCTTTGGCCGGGACAATTTTCTACCGAAAAATTTACAAATTTATCTTCAAAGGGGGTCTAGGGGGTATTTTTCTAAGCTTGATGGAGGTCTAGCGAGGAAACTCAAAAATAATTAAACAAATAAATGTATAGCCCAAAAACCAAGTACTACCGGTACCCCCTTAAGTTGTAAATTGTAAATTGAGCAAAATATATACAAACATTGCATTCGAATTTAATCTGCAATGTTTACTAAAATATTGAACAAGATAACGCAATACCAAGTCAAATACCAGCATATTGATTATAAAGTGTCAGTAGCAGACAGTGGTGCAAATATATATGTTCTGAATATTCACAGCTGGAGCTGTAAATAAGGATGAATAATATATAAAATATGTCGAATATATAATGATAAATATATAAAGTTTGGCTTTTAATATAAAATGATAAAAGTAAGAGGATGTTGTACTAAGACACCGCATTATTTAATTACATACCAACAGAAAGTTATCCATATCTTTAAAGATGTTTACAACATTAATTTAACCTAAATTAATCATAAGTTTTTTATAATGATATACACATACATTTTGTGTGATTTACATCTGTACCGCTGGCCCATAAATATGAACACCCTCGACATACTTCACTAGAATTTATACATGTTTAGCCCCATTAGTTTTAGATTTTAAGACGTTCACCCCATTAGTTTGTCGATTTTAAAACCGTTGGTCACATATCAATATCAAGACTTATCGTGCACTTTAGGTGTCGATTTTTTTCTGGCGAGCGATAGCGAGCCTGTAATTTTAAGAGAAACCGGTCTTCGGCCTGGACAGTTTTCTATTCAACAATGTACAAATTTATCTTGAAGGAGAGTCTATGTTACTTTATTAATATTCTTCCGACATCTCTCTCCCCTTACACGCACATACACAATCCACTCACACACACTACCACCCACACCCACTGACAAACAATTATCTCACACACACACACACACACACACACACACACATACACACACACACACACACACAAACCTTCCATTCCCATCCACCCCTACTACTACTACTACCATTTCTTTGCCCCATCCCAGAAAGACAGAGAGGAAAGAGGGGAAAAAATGAGGGGAAAAAAGAGGTAGAAATGAGGAGAGTGAGAATTTATGGACTGTGGGCACGATAATACTTCTCTCTCTCGCTCTTGCTCTCGCTCTCGCTCTCGCTCTTGCTCTCGCTACATTTCTATCTATCTATCTATCTACATTCCCCTTCCCTCTAACCTCCTCTCTTTCCTCCCTCCCTCCCTCCCTCCCTCCCTTCCTCCCTCCCTCCCTCTCTCTCTCTCTCTCTCAACCAAAATACTCCGATCATGCTGAGGACCTGTCAAGTTACCCTCAGCTGGAAATCCACAGACAATAGTGTCACACTGTATACAGTATAGTCGTTTCACCCAATCGAATATTTGAACCTATAAGGGGAGATGGGATTTTTTTTTTTTTTTTTTGGGGGGGGAGGGGGTGTCTATTAATTAATTTATTTATTTATTTATTATTATTATTATTTTTTTTAGTTTCCTCGTTAGATCTCCCTCAAAATTAGAAAAATACCTCCTAGATACCCCCCTCAGGATAATTTTTTAAATTTTTTGGCAGAAAAATGTACCGGCCGAAGGCCGGCTTCTCTTATTATTACAAGCTCACTATCGCTCGCCAGGAAAATTTCATCGACACCCAAATGTCACGAAAGGTCGTAAAATTGACAACGAAATGAAGCTAATGGTGTTAAAATCGCTAACTCATGGGCCGAACGTCTTAAAATCTGAAAATGAATGAGGGTAAAGGGGGGCCAGAAAAACGACCTATCTCCCCTTAAATCCAAGCTGTGAAGTATCTGGACTATATTAAAACATTGCGTTGTCTGGTTTGTGTTCGATACTGATCATAATGGGTGCGTCGCCATTTATGCTCTGGACTGTACCTTCAAGGGCTGTTTTATCCTGAACCCCCTTCTCTCTCATGCTTCGCCCCATTAGTTTTGAAATGTTAACACCCTCGCCACATTTCACCTTAAAACTCACCCCCAAGAACCCCCTTCGAAACTCACCCCCAAGAACCCCCAAGAAATATATCTGTACATTTTCTGTTGAAAAATGTTCTTCGGCCGGTGCCTCATAAATGTTCTTCGGCCGGTGCCTCATAAATGTTCTTCGGCCGGTGCCTCATAAATGTTCTTCGGCCGGTGCCTCATAAATGTTCTTCGGCCTGTGCCTCATAAATGTTCTTCGGCCGGTGCCTCATAAATGTTCTTCGGCCGGTGCCTCATAAATGTTCTTCGGCCGGTGCCTCATAAATGTTCTTCGGCCGGTGCCTCATAAATGTTCTTCGGCCGGTGCCTCATAAATGTTCTTCGGCCGGTGCCTCATAAATGTTCTTCGGCCGGTGCCTCATAAATGTTCTTCGGCCGGTGCCTCATAAATTTCAGGCTCGCTATCGCTCACCATGAAAAAATCGAAACCTAAATGGCACGAAATATTTTGATATTGGTAAAGAAATGGGACGAAAGGTTTTATGATAATTTCGGACGGATTGGGAAAGAGGTATCCTGACCAGGATATCCTCTCCCAACGAAAGGTCTTAAAATCGAAAAACTAATAAGGCGAACGTCTTAAAATCTCAATAATAATGGGGCTAAGCATGAGTGAGAAGGGGGTCCAGAAACCCCCCCCCCCCCCCAGAAAACCTCCCCTTAATACTTTTTAGGTGTGCACCAATTATAATAAATCAGATGTTTTGTTTTATTCCCTCCCTCCCCCGATCCTCCTGGGAGTCTAGTCCTATTTGCCTACTGTTTTTTTTTTCTCTCTCTCCCTCCCTCATTCCTTCCTCTTTCCTTCCTCCACCCTCCCTCTGTCCTTTCTTTCTTTCTCCCTCCTCCCTCTTTTTTCCCACTTCGCTCCTTCTTTGCCTGCTCCCTCCCATTCTCTCCCTCCCCCTCTCTCCATCCTCCCTCCGTTTCTTCTTCCTCTCTCCCTCCCCCCACCCCCCTTCTCCCCTGCTTCCCTCCTCCCACCCCCTCTCTCTCTTTCCCTCATCCCCCTCTCTCAGCATTCTCCGCCTATCTCTCTCTCTGCAGTCTCTCTTGCAGTCTGGGACTATGCCTGATCAGTGGAAGCTAGCCAACGTAACACCGATATTCAAAAAAGGCAGCAAATCCCTACCCAGTAACTATCGTCCAATTAGCTTAACATCAATTGTATGTAAAATGCTAGAAACGGTCATAAGAGACAGACTCGTAAATCACTTAGAGGCAAATAACTTACTTAAAGATACTCAACACGGCTTTCGTAAAAAACGTTCCTGTTTAACAAACCTCTTAGACTTCTTCCACGATATCCTCAACCTCTACGATGAGAGTAAAGCGGTAGATATTATATACCTTGATTTTCAAAAGGCCTTTGACAAAGTTCCCCACAAACGATTACTGCTAAAACTAAAAGCGCATGGAATACAAGACGGTGTGTTGAAATGGATAGAAAATTGGCTCAGCGACAGAAAGCAAAGAGTAGTCATAAACGGTAAGGCATCTAAATGGACCAATGTAAGTAGTGGGGTACCCCAGGGATCGGTACTAGGACCAATTCTCTTTCTAATTTACATCAACGACATAGATGAGGGTCTCACCTGTACAGTCTCGAAATTTGCTGACGATACAAAAATTGCAAATAGCGTACTCTCAAAAGAACAAGTTGACGATATGCAACACAATCTAGATAAATTGTCATGTTGGGCCCAAATTTGGCAAATGAGTTTCAATGCGGATAAATGTAAAGTACTACATATCGGATACCTAAATGAGAAAGCAAACTATTCGATGAATGGCACTCAGCTTAAGAATGTAAACAAAGAAACCGATCTGGGAGTAACAATATCGAGTAACCTAAAACCGAGTCAACAATGTTCAGAAGTTGTTAAGAAGGCAAACAAAATAATTGGCTTTATAGGCAGGTCATTTGAGCATAAATCCAAAGATGTTATCCTAACCCTTTACAATTCCTTAGTCCGCCCTCTTCTGGAATACTGCGTTCAATCCTGGTGCCCTTATTACCAAAAAGATATAAACAAGCTAGAACGAGTTCAATGTAGAGTTACCAAAATGATACCTAGCCTAAAGAACAAACCATACGAAGAGCGTCTTAGAGAATTAAATCTATTTCCTTTAACCCAGCGCAGATTAAGAGGCGACTTAATTCAAGTGTTCAAAATCATCAAAGGCATCGACAATATGAACTGTAGTAAGTACTTCACTATCGACCAATCTAATTACACGCGGGGAAACGGTTGCAAAATTATTGGTAAATCTTTTAACTCACACGAATCTAAGAATTTCTTCTTCAATCGAGTTGTCAACTTGTGGAATGGGCTTCCCCGAGACGTTGTAGACTGCAGCACCGTTGATTCATTTAAACTCCGCTTAGACAAATATCTCGCATCAAACCCGCGACTGACTGCGTTTGTAAATGAATAACTTTATTGTATACCCCCCTCAGTTACTAACCCATCTGTCCCCTACTAACTTCCTAATCCTGCCACGGACATTAGTTCTAGGGCAGTAGTTCCCTTTCCAATGTTCCCTTACCCACTCTAAACCACTGTTTGGAAACTTGATCCTCAGTGTTTTGGAGGACAAGCAGCCTAGAAGGGTCACTAGACCTGTTGTTGCTTGATTTCCTTTGTACTCCTTCCTTTGTACTCCACCCCTTTAACCGCAGGCCGAGTATTAATTGCCAATAAAAAAACAATGTGGATATATATTTTTTAAATCTGATTTGTGGTGAATAATATTTTGATTTAGAGCCTGCAGAGGTGTGTGTGTGTGTGTGTGTGTGTGTGTGTGTGTGTGTGTGTGTGTGTGTGTGTGTGTGTGTGTGTGTGTGTGTGTACATGCGTGTGGTTGTGTGTGTGCTTGCAAGCTTAAAGCAAGGAAACTGGGTAGAGAGGGAGAGCAAGAATCTGTTTGTCATCTGATCAGCCTACTCCCATCTCCCTTCCTCACTCACACTCTCTCTCTCTCTCTCTCTCTCTCTCTCTCTCTCTCTCTCTCTCTCCTCTCTCTCTCTCATACCATTACCATTACCGTCCCTATAATCACCCTCTTGGCAGCACGCCCCTGAATGGCCAGGAGATGAGCCAATCACAGGCCAGCATCACGGTCTTCATGGCAACTCGGGTGTAAACAAAAAACAGCTGATGAGGACACGAGTGGGAGGAAGGAAGGATGGTGGAGATGAGGATGATGCGAAAGAGGTGGAGGATGGGGAAGAGGATGGTGATGATGATTATAATGAAAATGGTGAGAAGGATGGTGGATATGAGGATGATGATAAGGTGGAAGAGGAGAAGGGCGAGAATGATGATGATGATGATAATGGTAATCAGGAGGATGATTAGAAGGAGGAAGAAGAGGAAGAGGAGTACAAAGGAGTACAAAGGAAATCAAGCAACAACAGATCTAGTGACCCTTCTAGGCTGCTTGTCCTCCAAAACACTGAGGATCAAGTGTCCAAACAGTGGTTTAGAGTGGGTAAGGGAACATTGGAAAGGGAACTACTGCCCTGCCACTAACGTGGCAGGACTAGGAAGTTAGTAGGGGACATATGGGTTAGTAACTGAGGGGAGGATAAAGTTATTCATTTACAAACGCAGTCAGTCGCGGGTTTGATGCGAGATATTTGTCTAGGCGGAATTTAAATGAATCAACGGTGCTGCAGTCTATAACGTTTCGGGGAAGCCCATTCCACAAGTTGACAACTCGATTGAAGAAGAAATTCTTAGATTCGTGCGAGTTAAAAGATTTACCAATAATTTTGCAACCGTTTCCCCGTGTGTAATTAGATTGGTCGATAGTGAAGTACTTACTACAGTTCATATTGTCGATGCCTTTGATGATTTTGAACACTTGAATTAAGTCGCCTCTTAATCTGCGCTGGGTTAAAGGAAATAGATTTAATTCTCTAAGACGCTCTTCGTATGGTTTGTTCTTTAGGCTAGGTATCATTTTGGTAACTCTACGTTGAACTCGTTCTAGCTTGTTTATATCTTTTTGGTAATAAGGGCACCAGGATTGAACGCAGTATTCCAGAAGAGGGCGGACTAAGGAATTGTAAAGGGTTAGGATAACTTCTTTGGATTTATGCTCAAATGACCTGCCTATAAAGCCAATTATTTTGTTTGCCTTCTTAACAACTTCTGAACATTGTTGACTCGGTTTTAGGTTACTCGATATTGTTACTCCCAGATCAGTTTCTCTGTTTACATTCTTAAGCTGAGTGCCATTCATCGAATAGTTTGCTTTCTCATTTAGGTATCCGACATGTAGTACTTTACATTTATCCGCATTGAAACTCATTTGCCAAATTTGGGCCCAACATGACAATTTATCTAGATTGTGTTGCATATCGTCAACTTGTTCTTTTGAGAGTACGCTATTTGCAATTTTTGTATCGTCAGCAAATTTTGAGATTGTGCAGGTGAGACCCTCATCTATGTCGTTGATGTAAATTAGAAAGAGAATTGGTCCTAGTACCGATCCCTGGGGTACCCCGCTACTTACATTGGTCCATTTAGATGCCTTACCGTTTATGACTACTCTTTGCTTTCTGTTGTTGAGCCAATTTTCTATCCATTTCAACACACCGTCTTGTATTCCATGCGCTTTTAGTTTTAGCAGTAAACGTTTGTGGGGAACTTTGTCAAAGGCCTTTTGAAAATCAAGGTATATAATATCTACAGCTTTACTCTCATCGTAGAGGTTGAGGATATCGTGGAAGAAGTCTAAGAGGTTTGTTAAACAGGAACGTTTTTTACGAAAGCCGTGTTGAGTATCTTTAAGTATGTTATTTTCCTCTAAGTGATTTACGAGTCTGTCTCGTATGACCGTTTCTAGCATTTTACATACAACTGAGGTTAAGCTAATTGGACGATAGTTACTGGGTAGAGATTTGCTGCCTTTTTTGAATATCGGTGTTACGTTGGCTAGCTTCCACTGATCAGGCATAGTTCCAGACTGCAAGGATTTATTGAATAATATAGGAGGAGGAGAGGATGATTAGGAGGGACAGGAAGAGGTGGTGAATAAGAAGGAGAGGGATGAGGAGGGAGCAATGTATAGCAGGTTGAGAGGGAGGAAGAGGAGAAGGAGTAGGTGGTTAAGAAGGAAGAGGAAGAGGAAGAGGAGGAAGATGAGAGCTAAAAGGAAGAAGACCTATGAGAAAGATAAATAGAAAGAGGAAGTAGAGGAAAGCAGACTAACGAAACCCCACACTTAGTGTATAAATTAACCTGAGCCTGGCAAGTGCAGAGGCAGTTTCGTCAGTAACCTTAGTGCTGAAACATACACTCCGACCGATTAAGTGATGTTACCAATTCTATTTAACTCTATCACACACACACACAGTCTGACACACTCTCTCTCTCTCTCTCTTATACCCACACACACTCTCTTTCTCTCTCTCTGTACCTTAGACCCCCACATACGTACAGTACACACACTCATTCACTCCCATCACACTCAATCTCTCTCTCTCTCTATCACACACCCAAAACCACACTCACACACTCACTCACTCTCTCTCTCTATCACACACCCAAAACCACACTCACACACTCACTCACTCTCACTCTCTCTCTCTCTCTCTCTCTCTCTCTGGCCCCGAGGTTGACAGTTCACGAGAGATTGAAGTTGGTGGAGGAAGTTGTTCAAGGGAGGAGGAGGAGGGTGGCTGGAGGGTGTGGGGAAATTAGATAACATATGAGATGGATAGGTAGGTAAGTAGATAGATAGATAGATAGGTACATAGACAGATACAGATATATATATATATAGATAGATAGATAGATAGATAGATAAATATAGAGTTGTAAAAGGGAGGAAGAGGAAGGTGGCTGTAGGGTTTGGGAAATAAAATAAAATATGAGAGGGATTTGTAGATAGATATATAGATAGAGAGGGAGTGTGTGTGTGTGTGTGTGTGTGTGTTACTCAGTTACTTGTTCGTCAAGGGGAATCCACGCAATGCGAGCTAAGCTCATTATTATCGCGCCTCCTTAACTGGGAATGTATTGCGTGAAATGCATGTTAAGTGTTTTATGTACTGTTGGAATGGCTGTGGATGTGTGTGTAGTCTGTATTTAGCCAATTGGCGACATCGGAAACGAAGGCTTAGGGTGGATCTGTATGGTACCATTCTCACTATAGACGGTACCGTCTCGCCCGAAGGCTTAGGTAGCCATCAGCTTTGGTGAACCACATGATACCCATCTCGCCTTGTACCATTTTTGCCAACCCCAGATGGGACGTCACAACGTCGTCCACTTATTCCAGGTACCTATTTACAGCTAGGTGAACTGAGGCTAACACATGAAAGGAGACAAGCCCAATTTGTCTCCGCCCGGCCGGGGGATTGAACCCCCGACCCCTCGTGTGTGAGACGAGAGCGCTACCTACTAGGCTACGGGCTGTGTGTGTGTGTGTGTGTGTGTGTGTGTGAGTTTGAGTGAGTGTGTGTGTGTGTGGTGTAGTAAGTTGATCTCTGGCGGACTAGGATAGATATGGCTGGAGGGTAAGGAGCAGGACATAATATATTAGTTGATCTCTGGCGGACTAGGATAGATATGGCTGGAGGGTAAGGAGCAGGACATAATATATTAGTTGGACGGACATACAAACAGACAGACAGACAAGCAGAGGCAGATATATAGCCAGATAGATACATACAGAGATAGAGATACGTATATGAATATGATGAGAGATATTTACATAGATACACTGACCACACAGACCTTACGATCCCAGCGAGGTGGTCAGGACTTAATTCTAGGAGAGAGAGAGGTGTGTGTGTTATTCACTTGCTTGTTTTCGTCAAGGGGAATCCACGCAATGCGAGCTAAGCTCATTATTATCGCGCCTCCTTAACTGGGAATGTATTGCGTGAAATGCATGTTAAGTGTTTATGTATCGTTGGAATGGCTGTGGATGTGTGTGTAGTCTGTATTTTAGCCAATTGGCGACATCTGGAAACGAAGGCTTAGGGTTAATCTGTATGGTACCATTCTCACTACGGTACCAGTCTCACCCGAAGGCTTAGGTTGACCAGTAGCTTAGGTGAACCATATGATACCCATCTCGCCTTGTACCATTTTTGCCAACCCCAGATGGGACGTCACAACGTCACCACTTATTCCAGGTACCTATTTACAGCTAGGTGAACTGAGGCTAACACATGAAAGGAGGCAAGCCCAATTTGTCTCCGCCCGGCCGGGGGATTGAACCCCCGATCCCTCGTGTGTGAGACGAGAGCGCTACCTACTAGGCTACGGGCTGTGTGTGTGTGTGTGTGTGTGTGTGTGTGTGTGTGTGTGTGTGTGTGTGTTACTCAGTTACTTGTTCGTCAAGGGGAATCCACGCAATGCGAGCTAAGCTCATTATTATCGCGCCTCCTTAACTGGGAATGTATTGCGTGAAATGCATGTTAAGTGTTTTATGTACTAATGGAATGGCTGTGGATGTGTGTGTAGTCTGTATTTAGCCAATTGGCGACATCGGAAACGAAGACTTAGGGTGGATCTGTATGGTACCATTCTCACTATAGACGGTACCGTCTCGCCCGAAGGCTTAGGTAGCCATCAGCTTAGGTGAACCATATGATACCCATCTCGCCTTGTACCATTTTTGCCAACCCCAGATGGGACGTCACAACGTCGTCCACTTATTCCAGATACCTATTTACAGCTAGGTGAACTGAGGCTAACACATGAAAGGAGACAAGCCCAATTTGTCTCCGCCCGGCCGGGGGATTGAACCCCCGACCCCTCGTGTGTGAGACGAGAGCTCTACCTACTAGGCTACGGGCTGTGTGTGTGTGTGTGTGTGTGTGTGTGTGTGTGTGTGTGTGTGTACTTACTCTAGTTGTACTTACTCTAGTTGTATTGCGGGAGTGAGCATGCTCGTTATTTCCCGCCTCCTATATGTGTAGGTGTTATATGTATCGTTGGAATGGCTGTGGATGTGTGTGTAGTCTGTATTTTTAGCCAATTGGCGACATTGGAAACGAAGGCTTAGGGTGGATCTGTATGGCACCATTCTCACTATAGACGGTACCGTCTCGCCCGAAGGCTTAGGTAGCCATCAGCTTAGGTGAACCATATGATACCCATCTCGCCTTGTACCATTTTTGCCAACCCCAGATGGGACGTCACAACGTCGTCCACTTATTCTAGGTACCTATTTACAGCTAGGTGAACTGAGGCTAACACATGAAAGGAGACAAGCCCAATTGAGCACCATCTCTCCTCCTACAAACCTGATCTTCTCTTCCTCACCGAAACCCAGGTGTCTGTAGCAACATCCAGCAACCCCTTTTCTGTATCCTCCTACTTTCTCTATCCTAGTTTCAAAGCCAATGGCGGATGTTGTGCATATGTGCACAACAAACTCACTTGCTCTCGTGTTCCCGATTTCGACTCCTCTGAATTCTCAACTTTATGGCTCAAACTTTCCTGTCATTCTCTTACTAAATATTTCTGTGCTGTCTATCTTTCCCCTAACTCTACCAACTTTCCTAAATTCCTTGACTATCTAAACTCTACAGTGGAACACATTCTATCCATTTCTCCTTTCTCAGAAATCTCCATCTTAGGAGATTTCAACGTTCACCACCGCCAATGGCTCTCCTCTCACACTACTGATCCACCTGGTGAACAAGCCTACGTCTTTTCTATCCTAAATGACCTAGAGCAGTTAGTTCAGCAACCCACCCGTATCCCGGATCGCATCGGAGATCGGCCCAACATTCTTGACCTGTTTCTAACTTCTAACCCTTCTTCTTATACTGTCGATCTTTTCTCTCCTTTGGGCTCCTCCGACCATAAACTTATCTCTGTCACCTGTCCTATCTCTCCAGTACAGCCACCCGATCCTCCTAGCCGGCGGCGCTTGTGGCACTTTGGCGCTGCCGACTGGGAGGCTCTTCGGCAGTACTTCTTTGATTTCCCATGGAATGATTTCTGCTTCCATGGCCGAGGACCCTCGGAGAGTGCTGAACGCATTACCGAGGTAATCCTATCGGGCATGGAAGCTTACATTCCATTCTCTTTCTCTCAGACTAATGCTAAAAAATCTTGGTTTACTCACGCCTGTTCTACTGCTGTCCGCAATAAGGAGGAAGCATTCAAACGGTACCGACGCCTTAAAACTCAAGACTCTCATTCTTCATATGTTTCTGCCCGGAATCAAGCCAAATCTGTTCTTCGACTTGCCAAACACTCTTTCATCAATAATAAATGCACTGAACTATCCAACTCTAGCTCTTCCCAAGCTTTCTGGCATCTAGCCAAAAACCTCTCCAACAATTTCTCTTCCTCGTCTTTCCCTCCCCTTTCCCACTCTGATGGCACAACCATCACTTCTTCCTCTGACAAAGCTAAACTCTTCGCTCAAACTTTTGCTAGAAACTCCACCTTGGATGATTCCGGTGCTATTCCTCCCTCTCCGCCCTCCTCTCTCTTACTTATGCCTAATATCCTAATCTCTTCTAAAGATGTACTTTCTACCCTCTCTGGGCTTAACACTAATAAGGCGTACGGTCCGGACGGTGTTCCTCCTGTTGTTCTCAAAAACTGTGCTTCCGTGCTGACTCCCTGCCTAGGCAAACTCTTTCGTCTCTGTCTATCCTCTAACGTCTTCCCTTCATGCTGGAAGTTTGCTCACATTCAACCTGTCCCAAAGAAGGGTGACCGCTCTCAACCCTCCAACTATCGTCCAATTGCTCTTATCTCTTGTCTTTCTAAAGTTTTTGAAACTATTCTTGCTTCCAAATTTCTTAAGCATTTCTCTTCTCATAATCTGCTCTCAGATCGCCAGTATGGCTTCCTTAAGGGTCGCTCTACTGGTGATCTTCTTTCATATCTTACTAACTCTTGGTCATCCTCCTTTCGGGACTTCGGTGAGACTTTTTCTATTGCACTAGACATATCGAAAGCTTTCGATAGAGTCTGGCATAAATCTTTAATTTCTAAACTACCCTCCTTCGGTTTCTATCCATCCATCTGTGCCTTTGTCTCTAATTTCCTTTCCGGCCGTTCCATAGCTGCGGTTGTGGACGGCCATTGTTCACTTCCTCACCCTATAAACTCCGGTGTTCCTCAGGGCTCTGTCCTATCTCCTATTCTCTTTCTAATTTTTATAAATGATCTCCTTAACTGTACCTTAATTCCCATCCATTCATACGCAGACGACTCAACCTTACACTACTCCATTAGTTTTTCAGAACGCCCCAGCCAGCAATCCCTCAACGACAAACGTAATGAAGCCATAGAACTCTTAAATTCTGATCTAAATACTATTTCCAATTGGGGCAGAGAAAACCTTATTAACTTTAATGCTTCCAAAACCCAATTTCTCCATCTATCTACCCGTCAGGATCTCCCAGCGGACTATCCCTTATTCTTCAACAATACAAAAATCAACCCTTCATCTTCTCTCAATATTCTTGGTGTCTCTTTTTCTTCTGCTCTCATTTGGAAGGACCATATTACCAGTCTTGCTAAGGCAGCCTCCCAGAAGCTGGGTGTGCTCAACCGCCTTAGGGGGTTCTTTTCCCCTGCACAGCTTCTTGCTCTGTACAGGGGCATAGTGCGCCCTTGTATTGAGTATTGTTCACATGTGTGGGGAGGTTCCTCTCACACCGCTCTCCTAGACAAAGTTGAAAGGAAGGCCTTTCGTATCATTAACTCCCGTCCACTCACTAACTCTCTGCAATCTCTCTGTCTCCGCCGCAATGTTGCATCTCTCTCGCTATTCTATCGCTACTATAATAATCAGTGTTCCTCAGAGCTATCCCAGTGCATACCACCTCCTTTACGTAGGGCACGTGGTACCCGTCTTGCAACTCAATCCCACCCCTACTCTGTGCAACTCTCCAACCCAAGAGTGAAACGTTACTCTCAAACTTTCTTCTACTCAACATCTGAGCTCTGGAACTCTCTCCCAGAATCAGTCTTTCCCTCTTCCTATGACTTAAATTGCTTCAAACTCCGTGTGTCCAGGCATTTTGGCTCGAACGTCCCTTGATTTTGGCCGTGTCACTCTTTCAACTATGGGGGAGGCACTCGCTATAGGCAGTTATGCCTTTTGCCTCCCTCAATCACATAGAAAAAAAAAAAAAAAAAAAAAATTGGTCTCCGCCCGGCCGGGGATTGAACCCCCGACCCCTCGTGTGTGAGACAGTGTGTGTGTGTGTGTGTGTGTGTGTGTGTGTGTGTGTGTGTGTGTGTATTTCTTTGTGTACTTGTTCCTATCGTCCCAGGACTATAAGTTTAAGGAGGAGGTAGTTGTTTTTTCTGGAGCCCCTTTTCCCTCATGTTTAGCCCCATTAGTTTTGCTATTTTAAGACCTTCGTTCCATTAGTTTGTCATTATTAAGACCTAAATTATCATTTAGGTGTCGATTTGGTCCATGGCGAGCGATAGCGACCCTGTGATATTGAAGGAACCAACCATCGGCCAGGACATTTTTCTACCGAAATTTTTTACAAATTAATCTCAAAGGGGGATCTTGATTTCTTGTTAAGCTTGATGGAGGCCTGGGGAGGAAACTATAATAAATTTAATATATACATAAATAAAAATAAAGAACACCTACCCCCTTAAAACTACAGAGAAGAGCCGATAGATGAATAGATAAATATAGCGAACCAAAAAGAAAAATAAGGAGACATACAATACAGGCAGATGTATAAACAATCAAGTTCAACTCTCCAAACAGACATACTGTAGATACGGACAAACAAGTCGGTTTATAGAATCTGGCAACAACACAATATAAACAACTACAACCAACCAGACAGACATATAAATATATAGAAACAGATAAATAAACAATATACAGACATAATGGTATATAAAATGAGACAGACACAATATAGACAGATCTATAAATACCTATAACTGGCCAGACAGACACAGACAAGTATACTGAAACAGATACACTAAATACAGACATACGATATATATTAGCAGATAAATATATAGAAACCAACGTATAGACAAAATACAAACATACGGTATACTGTATATATCTTCTGATCTAACAACCATTTCCAATTAAGGCAGAGAAAACCTTGTTGCTTTTAATGCTTCTAAAACCCAATTTCTTCATTTATCCACCCGTCAAGAACTCCCAGAGGACTATCACTTACTGTATATTCAACAACACAATAATCAACCCTTCTTCTTCT
>JBAKBP010026320.1:0-31877 GCA_037953745.1 Lithodes maja | reverse complement strand
ATAGACAAACTGGAACATGTTCAACTAAAAGTCACTAAAATGATACCCAGTCTAAATAAGAAACCATATGAGGAACGTTTTTGAAGAAATACATGTTTCTCCTAACCAAGCGCAGCTTAAGAGGCGACCTAATTCAAGTCTTTAAGATAGTTAGAGGCATCAACAATATGAACTGTAGTAAATACTTTACGATTGACAGATCAAACTTCACACAGGGAAATGGTTGCAAAATCATTGGTAAGTCATTCAACTCGCATGAATCCAAGAATTTCTTCTTCAATCGAGTTGTCAACTTGTGAAATGGACTTCCCTGAGATGCTATAGACTACAACACCGATGATTTCTTCAAAGTTCGCCTTGACAAACACCTTGTTCTGAATCCAAGGTTGACTGCATTTGTAAATGAATAATTGTTTTCCTTAATTGTGCTATTTCATTAATATTGTCCCTCCTCCCTGCCATGTTCATCTCAGGTAGGTATTTCCTTTTCACATCTTTATCCCTCTGAAATACTGTGGGACACAAGAAACATCAGTATTTTGGAGGGCAAGTTTTCCTTTGTACTCCTTTGTACTTTGTACCTTTGACTTTGAATTGAGGATAGATGATACAGAGAAGGGTTTGCTGGCTGTTGCCTGTTGACAACTGGGGTTCGGTGAGGAAAAGTAAATCAGGTTTGGTAGAAGAGAGATGGTGTTCCACAGAGAGTACAGAAAGGCCTCGAATGTTACAAAAATGCATAGAGCAGAAAGGTAAAGGTCCAGGGCATTTATATGAGTCCAAACCAGGGGAAAATTGGATGGGAACATTTTTGGTCCCCACTCACCTCCTCCTCTCTCTCTCTCTCTCTCTCTCTCTCTCTCTCTCTCTCTCTCTCTCTCTCTCTCTCTCTCTCTCTCTCTCTCTCTCTTTCTCTCTCTCTCTCTCTCTCTCTCTCCCCCCCCCCCCCCCTTCCCCCTTCTGGAGACTCCGAGGCTGGGCATTTAGATGTCACCATTTTTTGGAGATTTTGTATAGTATTGTAGTATGTAAAGTGTTTGTAGTATAATGTGATGATATAAAAATAAGGTATTATGTAGGACAGACTGGGGTTGCCCTTAATATTAATGAGACACATAAAAGATCAACTAGGGAGACCAGGTGACGAAACTGGAGTTCCAGCTGTCCTTATCAGCCACTTGTAGCACTCCCCAGGAGTGCTGGTGCCTTCAGCAATGTACTTAGTATCGCATCTCTGCCTATCTTGTTAATTTGTATATTAACTATAAAATAATATAATGTTTATGTATGGAGTGAATGGAATGAAGGACATTTAAATGGAAATATACAGATGTATATGTCACTGATTATGCACTTCATTTAAAATGGAATGAATGAAATGGGAATACTCAGATATATATTTCGCTACACTTCTTACTCATCCAGAAATTGAATGAATGTAATGGAAATATACATACCGGGAGTAGAATTAATTTTAAAGTTTGTTTTCGCTCCTAGAAAACTCCATTTCACTATATATCGTTAATTTCTGTTACTTTTCGTTACATATTGCTACATTTCACTACTTTTCGCTACATTTCGCTACTTTTCGTACTTTAGTAACACCAGTATCATTCTCATTTACCACTGCACAGCTTCTTGCTCTGTACAGGGGCACAGTGCGTCCTTGCACGGAGTATTGTTCACATGTGTGGGGATGATCTTCTCACACAGCACTTCTAGACAAAGTGGAAAGGAAAGTCTTTTGTATCATTAACTCCTGTCTACTCTCCGACTCTCTGCAAATCTCTCTCTCATCGCTGCAATGTTGCATCTCTCTCTCTATTCTATCGCTACTACAATAATCAGTGTTCCTCAGAGCTCTCTCAGTGTATAACGGTGACCGGTCAACTCAACCAGTAGACCATTTCAACCAGTAGCTCTCAACCAGTACCAAATCAACCAATACGGTTAGGTTAGGTTAGGTTAGGTTAGTACTATATTTTGGCACTGGTTTGGTTGGTCTGGGTTAATTTGGCACTGGTTGAGAGCTACTGGTTGAAATGGTCTACTGGTTGAGATGACATGGAACCGTGTATAACACCTCTTCTACGTAAGGTATGTAGTACCCGTCTTGCAACACAATCTCACCCCTACTCTGTACAACTCTCCAACCCAAGAGTGAAACGATACTCCCAATCTTTCTTCGTTTAACAGCTGAGCTCTAGAACTCTCTCCCTGAACCCTACTTTCCCTCATCCTACGACTTGAATTGTTTCAAACTCCTTGTGTTCAGACATTTTGACGGGAACAGTCCTTGATTTTGGCCCTGTCACTCTTTCAACTATGGGGGAGTCACTCGTCACAGGCAGTTTTGCCTTGTGTGTCCCTCATCCACATAGATAAAAAATACAAGCTATACAAACACATTCACACACATACAAGCTATGCAAACACAATCACACACATACAAACTATACAGACACACACAATCACACACATACAAGCTATACAGACATATTCACACACATACAAGCTATACAAACACAATCACACACATACAAGCTATACAAACACATACAAGCTATACAAACACATTCACACACATACAAGCTATACAGACACATTCACACACATACAAGCTATACAAACACATGCACACACATACAAGCTATACAGACACATTCACACACATACAAGCTATACAAACACATTCACACACATACAAGCTATACAAACACATTCACACACATACAAGCTATACACACACATTCACACACATACAAGCTATACAAACACATGCACACACATACAAGCTTTACAAACACATTCACACACATACAAGCTATACAAGCACATGCACACACATACAAGCTATACAAACACATTCACACACATACAAGCTATACAAACACATTCACACACATACAAGCTATACAAACACAATCACACACATACAAGCTATACAAACACATTCACACACATACAAGCTATACAAACACATGCACACACATACAAGCTATACAAACACATTCACACACATACAAGCTATACGGATATATTCACACACATACAAGCTATACAAACACAATCACACACATACAAGCTATACAAACACATTCACACACATACAAGCTATACAAACACATTCACACACATACAAGCTATACAAACACATTCACACACATACAAGCTATACAAACACATGCACACACATACAAGCTTTACAAACACATTCACACACATACAAGCTATACAAACACATGCACACACATACAAGCTACACAAACACATTCACACACATACAAGCTATACAGATATATTCACACACATACAAGCTATACAAACACAATCACACACATACAAGCTATACAGATATATTCACACACATACAAGCTATACAAGCACAATCACACACATACAAGCTATACAAACACATGCGCACACATACAAGCTATACAAACACATTCACACACATACAAGCTATACAAACACATGCGCACACATACAAGCTATACAAACACATTCACACACATACAAGCTATACAAACACATGCGCACACATACAAGCTATACAAACACAATCGCACACATACAAGCTATACAAACACAATCACACACATACAAGCTATACAAACACATTCACACACATACAAGCTATACAAACACAATCACACACATACAAGCTATACAAACACATTCACACACATACAAGCTATACAAACACATTCACACACATACAAGCTATACAAACACAATCGCACACATACAAGCTATACAAACACAATCACACACATACAAGCTATACAAACACATTCACACACATACAAGCTATACAAACACATTCACACACATACAAGCTATACAAACACATTCACACACATACAAGCTATACAAACACATTCACGCACATTCAAGCTATACAGATATATTCACACACATACAAGCTATACAAACACATTCACGCACATACAAGCTATACAGACACATTCACACACATGCAAGCTATACAAACACATGCGCACACATACAAGCTATACAAACACATTCACACACATACAAGCTATACAGACACATTCACACACATACAAGCTATACAGACACAATCACACACATACAAGCTATACAAACACATTCACACACATACAAGCTATACAAACACAATCACACAAATTATTATTAGTATCTATTTTATTATTATTATTATTATATTATTATGATTATGATATTATTATTACTATTAGTATTACTTTCATTATTATTACATGCAAGCTATACAACCACAAACACACAATCACACACATTCTCCAGGTTTGTCAGGTGTCAGCACCTAGCACAACCCTTGCATGAACATCGCACAACATTCGCACCTATTCACACCTCCATTCGCCAATGTCACGGCATTCATGCAAAGCATCGCCAATGTCGCACACAAAAGTTCTACCAACGCCAGCCATTCGCTATTAATTATACGCCACTTCAGCGTCAGATATTCGCCAATGCTTGTCCGGGTGTCGGACAACTTTCAATCAATAACATTCCTCGGACATCGCACGTATTCGCCGTATTCACCAAGAATGGAGAATGTGGCGAATACAGCAATGCTGCTGCAAACTCCGTGCAAATGTCGTGCAAAGCCCGCAAATGCCATGCGACGTTCCGCGAACTTATGATTCGCCTGTCGAAACTCTTGGACGTATTCAAAATATTTGTAACCGTTGCTCGAATAAATATGAAGTCCAGTAAACCTTGGGAGAACCTTGGACGCACTTGGTGATGATGGAGAAATAATTGGCGAACACACGCGAGTACCTGTTTGTGTGTAATTTGCCACTCAAGTTCGCAAATGTGGGACCCGGGCATTAGGCTTTGGGAAAGTATAGGTTGTGGAGATATTGGGTGGAAAAAGAGCAAGTGTTCATAGAGAAGATGTGAGTCTCGTGTCCATATGCAAATCGAGCAGGGCAATACCCAGGGGAGGCCTGATAAGCATGTGATAAGGAGTTGCTGGAACTCCTGTTTCATGTGTCTGTTTTTCTTTACTGTTACTGTTTGTGTCTCACCTACACAAAGTACAAACACCTCCTCATACTATTCGGTTCACGACACTAAGCAAGCACACCACATTTATTTCCATTATGCACACATCAAATAAAAACAAGTTTATAGTAGCAATGTCTTTCAACTTTGATGGTGACACTTTGCCGTTTGTCTCCTTCATACACATAGAACACAAAATTTGTTTCTGAATGATTCTCAGGGGGCAAAATTGTCAGTGACTCGCTCTCTGAATTATCGTTTTCTTTTATCCACCCTCTACCAGCTTCTTTAACACCCTTGCACACGTCTATTGCTAAACTTATTCTTGTATTATGTTCTATATTATTTATTCTACGTTTTTTGGGGGCACTAATACAATTGAAATACTCAGAAAACAAGACCTAAAGCTTAATTAGTACTCACCGTCCTATTATCATGGAGTGTTGGGCCTCTTGACACGACCATTGGGTTCTGGAATCATATAAACAACCACTGTAAACTGTTTTGCTGATTCAAAGTATTTTATACAGATACAATGAAGGATGACTTTGTGTGTCATCATTTGTTGTTCTATGTGAATGAGGGAGACAAAGGAATAACTGCCTGCAGCGAGTGCCTCCCCCCAGATTTCAAAGAGTGACAGGGCCGAAATCAAAGGACGTTCGAGCTAAAATGCCTGGACACACAGAGTTTGAGGCAAGTTAAGTCATAGGAAGAGGGAAAGACTGATTCTAGGAGAGAGTTCCACAGCTCAGCAGTTGAATAGAAGAAAGTTTGAGAGTAACGTTTCACTCTTGGGTTGGAGAGTTGTTATTATGATTGAGGTGGAGCCCAATAAACGTTCTACCATACCCTCCCTCAATCCCCCCTCCTCCCTCCTTGATACTCTCCATACATTTTTACCCCCCCCCCCCCATCTCCTCCCCACTCTCACTCTCAATGAATGTGTTCACTTGTTTTGAGGCAATTATTATAAGTAAACACATTGATAGCAAGTCCACTGGACTATGTATATAAGATTAAAATTAGTAAGTCAGCATGACACTAAGCTTGTACTTTGCTTTTGCAGGCTAGTATTTGTTTTGTTATATGTTCTTATAATTATTATGATATTGCTTCACCACTAAACTATATAGGCTGTATAAACACAAATGATCCGTGAGATGCTGTGCCATCTTGGTTTTGACTAATTATATGTTAAGTAATTTAAAAGTTTTTAAAGTTTGTGATGATTAAAAACGTTGACACTGACTACGGAAGACTTGAATGGTGTAAACTCGGATGCCATAGTCTCTAGCCCACTCATAAGCATACGTGGACCCCCATTGTTTTTTCTGAATCCTATTATAACTACATGGGTTGATGCGTTGAATATAAATTACTTTTCCATAAATAGTATGTATACATTTGTAGTTGATGTATAGAAATTATATTCAAAAATTCCATTCCAGAGATATACTTTCATAATTAGAAATAGGTGAAGTCCACGAATAATTACGAGTGGGCAAGAGACTATGGCATCCGAGTGTACATAAACATCTTTGACAGACAGTGAGTTAACGAGGGTGAACCATAAGGGCTCGGGTGGAGGATGGGGAACTCCTGCATTTTTGTTTTCATATATTTACATTTGTTTTATAGGAGTAAAACAATAGTATTGGTTGGAGGTGATTGTGGGTAGGGAAGCTAGTAAGGGGGAAGTATGGCGATGCTTGGGGAGGGGCAGGAACTTTGGAAATGTATCCTGGTTAATCACTAGGCCGCTAGAGCCCATATGACCTGCATAATATTTGATTATATGGCACGAAACCTGAAACTTGCATATGCGTCACCCAGGGTTTTGGCACAGAACCTCTTTGATGCAAATGCGTGTCACTCGAGGTTTGAGGGTTAACAAACCAACATAATGGTGGATCACATATAGATTTTAATGCAATGGACAGTTGGCAGAACTATGTGGAACTCCAAAATTAACGTTTTTTTTTTCTCAGAAGTCCACCGTTAAGTTGCCTCCAGTTTCGGTAGCCAATTGTTTGACGAATATGAATATGAGAGATTTGTTTTACGTACATGCATACATAGGTACACTTGCCACACAGATCTTTCAATCCAAGTAGTAAGGACTTAATTCAAATGAAAGAATCAGAACCGCAAACAAATGAGAATTACATATAACATGAGAGAGAGAGAGATCCAGCCAGCTCGCATTAAGATAACCCCGGACCAACTCCGTAGCAGCAGTAAGAGGAGGGTTGGACCATTACAGATATTGCCTCCTTCACTAAGGCGGAATATCGGGCTCCTCATCCACATTATAAATATTAGCATGGTTCGTTACTGTTCCTCATACGTGCTGGTTCATCAGAATGGCATCGTTGCAGGAATAGGAAATATCTCGTTGACCTAGTATATGACCTTTTTACAGCAGTTTTATTTCAGTGCTGCTACGAAGGATCTCTCTCTCTCTCTCTCTATATATATATATATATATATACAGTATATATATATATATATATATATATATATATATTGTTATGTAATGTGAATTAAAATAGTATATAAAATTAAGTGCAAAGTGATAGGGTTAAAATACGCATGTTGGAGAGTGTCATTTGATACGTAGTGTGAGTAGAGATTGCGTCATTCATCCACATGTTCATGTCTCGTGCCGAGTTTCTAGACGCATGGCGGCGGCGGTATGTCTGGTTTGCTCTCGGAGCTTATGGAATGTTCTGGCTATCCGCGAGGCATATATAAATCCTGCCCCTCCTCTCATTTTTGACTCTCGACCAGCTGAGCATCGCGCACACACCTCTCTCTCTTGCCTGTACAGTTGGTCAAAGTTCCAGCTGACCCACCCTCGCTCTGGGGCTCGCAGAATAATATGGCAATACTGGTGTAGGAAGGAGGTGTGTCTTACAAAGATTGGGATTGGTAGATCTGATTTCGGCTATATCATTGTTAGAACATAATATACTAAACAATGGAAAGTAAGCCTATCTCAAATAAAAATGCATACATCGCTATGTATGATCCCGAACATTCACCCAAAGTTTGTAGATTTGCTTAAATATTAAAGTTATTATATCCACTGATTGGCAACTACACCAGTATTGCCAGCTAATTCTGTGAGCCCCAGAGCTAGGGTGAGTCAGCTGGAACTTTTATCAACTGTACATAGTGATATATACCTTGTGAAGTGATACAATTATTTGTCTGGCCTCCATCAAGATATTGTAACCTGCAATCATTACCTGTGTTCCCGAGTGTTGAGTACATTGAATATAATTGTGTATTTAGTATTATTATTGTTAACCTATAATATTATATATATATATATATATATATATTTCAGTGCTATTTCATATGTCAGCTAATTGCTAAATAATTCATAATTCTAGTGATCAGTTTATAATTAATTGTCATTAAGTTTACTGTGACTATATATAATGTCAAGTGTAAAGCATTAATCAATTTGTGTTTAGTTTCCAAGCTTGTGAATTTGATCAGATTAATTTAGTTACCCCTTATTATTGTATATCAGAAACAAAAGGTTCCATGTCAGTTGAACCAGTGCCACTTTAACCAGTGGTAACTCAACCAGTGGCCACTTCAACGAGTGACCATTTCAACCAGTGACCATTTTAACCAGTAACCTAACCTAACCTAACCTAACCTAACCTAACCTAACTTAACTAACGTAACCTAACCTAGCCTAACCTGCTGGTTAAAATGGTCACTGGTTGAAATGGTAACTGGTTGAAGTGGCCACTGGTTGAGTTAGCACTCGTTAAAGTGGCACTGATTGAAGTGGCACTGGTTCAACTGACCTGTCACCGAAAAGAATATTGTCTCAAGTGATAATTTAGTGTTTATTTCACATTTAAATAGTTGTATTAATTACTTGTATTTCTGTTATTAATATTGTGTGCATTTCCTTAAGTTATTAAACATATAATAATAATTTCCAGTGTCTTGAGAAAATATTAATTCATATGTGATTTAGCTATTTTTACCTTGCATTGCTTCAGTAAAGGTGTATAGTTATTTATTGATTTTGTCACTTGTACATTTTCTGATAATCATAGTGCATTATATATTCTTATTGCTCGTCCTGAAGAAACTGAATTTTGTTGTTACTTTATAATACATAATTTGATTAAACTAAGAATTGTTAATCTAGTTTTCCTTTAACCAGGATATTTTGAAGTGTAAGTTGACATTAGTCTTGAATTCATATTTAATCTATTGTTTGTACATAACATTGGCGACCTTGCGCCAGGATTTCGGGACTTGTTTAAGAATATATTAAATTATTTGTTTGTGATATTTAAAACTTCATGATGTCTTCTTCAACTATTTCTACCTTTGAGGAAGCTAAAAAATTTGTAGAGAGTGTTAAGACAGTTGTGGAGGTAGACAGTAGGAAGACAAATTGCACAATACCTGCAGCTTGCTCCTCCTTCAAGTGCTCATAAAGATCATTTTGTTGACATGGTTAATATAAAACTATTTAATCTAACTTCTCCAGTTGACATGGATAAACAAATTGAACTTGCAAAGATTCAAGCACAGGCTCGTGTTCAGGAAGCTGAAGCACAGGCTCGTGTTCAGGAAGCTGAAGCACAGGCTCGTGCTCAGGAAGCACTGGCTCAACAGGCACAAGCACTGACACAGGCTGAGGCTCACACTAAACTTGAAATTGCTAAGTTAGACCATGAGTACCGTATGAAACACGGGGTAAATAGGTCATCTAATCCTGATCATTTTGATGTGGCCAAACATGTTAGACTTGTCCCTGTCTTTAATGAATCTGATGTAACTAAATACTTTCAATTGTTTGAGAAGGCAGCTAATGGTTTCAAATGGCCCAGGCAATATTGGCCAATACTCCTTCAGAGTGTACTCACTGGTAAAGCTCAAGTTACTTATGCATCTTTGTCTCAGGATCAGTCTGAGAATTATGATGTAGTTAAGAGCCTCATTCTTAAAGCCTATGAGCTTGTTCCTGAAGCCTACAGAGTTAAATTTAGGACCACTTACAAGCAGGATAAGCAATCTCATGTTGAGTATGCCAAAATTAAAGAAGATTTGTTAGATCAATGGTTAAACTCTAAGAATGTAAATGCTGACTTTGATAAATTTATGCAGGTTATCTTATTGGAGGACTTCAAAAGATGTGTCAGGAAGGATGTCAGTTTATATATTGATGAGAGAAAGGTAGACACTGTTTCTGATGCTGCAATTTTAGCTGATGAGTATGTTCTCACCCACAAACATTATACAGGTTAATCAAGCAAAGAGATATGAGAGTAAATATGTAGCCTCTTCTCAGAGTACAGGTGTAAAGAAGGAGAGTAAAGATAATATTTCTCAGGAAGGAAATACTAGTTCCACTTCTAGCTTCTCTAAGAAGAAATGTAATTATTGTGGTAGACTAGGTCATGTTGCTGAGATTGTTTTTAAGAAACAGCGTGATGCTAATAATAAACTTTCAAATATTCAGTCAGTTGGTCTGGTGTCCACTCTTGTGAGTTCCCAATGTCTTATAAATGACTCTGTTTCACCAGATTTGAGTGCTTTGGAGAGTAACGTAAGCTCTATTGATAAAGCTCCTCTTTTGAGCAGTAATTCTGTTGTACCTGCTTTGAAGGGTAACGTAAGCTCTACTGATAAAGCTCCTCTTTTGAGCAGTGATGTGGATGACACTCTCAAGAGTTCCTATGCAAATTTCCTGTATGATAGTTTTGTCAGTTCACTTAATGGCAGTGACAGGAAATCTGTTAAAATTTTACGAGACACAGGCGCTTGCCTCCATGACTCCAGTTTGGCAGGACACATGGGAGTGAGGAAGACTGCAACCCGTATTTTGAAGCATTTTTACTGGACAGGTATTTTCAAGGATGTTTCCTGGTATTGCAAATCTTGTCACACCTGTCAAGTAGTGGGGAAGTGTAATCAAAAGGAGAAAGTTGCACCACTCGTTCCCATTCCTCCCTTTGAGACGCCAATCACTCGGGTGTTAGTTGATATTGTAGGACCTCCTCCCAAGACTTCTTCAGGGTTATCCTATTTGCTGACACTCATTGACGTGGCTACTCGTTATCCTGAAGCAATCCCTCTCAGAAATATTTCGGCGAAGAATGTAGTGAAAGAAATGCTTGGGTTCTTCACCAGATTTGGATTGCCTAAGGAAGTACAGTCAGATCAAGGGAGCAATTTTATGTCCAATGTGTTTTAGCAGTCTTTGAAAGAGTTGGGCATCACACAGATCACGTCTTCTGCATATCATCCTCAAACACAGGGAGCTCTGGAGATATATCATCAGACACTCAAATCTATGCTGAGGAAGTACTGCTTGGAACACCAGAAAGATTGGGACAAAGGTCTTCCTTTTGTGCTGTTTGCTTCAAGAGAGTCTCCAAATGAATCGCTAGGCTTCTCACCTTTTGAACTACTCTTCGGGCATGAAGTTAGAGGTCCTATGAAGTTGTTGAAGGAATGTTGGCTGTCGGAATCAGGTGACGTCAACCTGCTGGAATATGTGGCGAACTTCAAGGAACGGTTATCAACAGCGTTCCAGCTAGCTCAAGAGAATTTGGGAACGGCACAGGAGAAGATGAAAACATGGTATGACAAGAACTCAAGAGTACGCCAGTTTCAGCCAGGTGATTAGGTCTTAGTTCTGCTGCCAATACACGGACAACCTCTTCAAGCCAAGTTTAGTGGACCGTACATGTGGTGGAGAAGAAAGCCAGTGATGTATATAGCCACGCCAGATCGTTGGAAGAACAAACAACTTTGTCACGTCAACATGCTAAAATTGTACCACAGGAGAGACCCTGATAAACCCGTCTGCACTGTAGCTGTTCCTCAAGACCCCGAAAGTGAGGCACTCCCATGCAGTATGAACTTGAGTGATAGCCTGGGGCAGAATGTTGCTATCATGAGTGATCTGGAGACTAAGTTATCTCATCTAACCCCCTGAGGAGAGGCAGGAATTCACGGCTCTACTCCAGAAATACCATCAACCATTTTGATGCACGATGTTGATGTTGGAGATGCGAAGCCAATTAAGCTGCCCGCCTACCTTGTGAATCCCTTGAAGGTTCCCTCGATCCAGAAGGAGATTGACTACCTACTCACCCACAAGATGATTGAACCCTGCCAAAGTGAGTGGAGTTCTCCTGTCACCTTAGTTCCTAAACCAGGTAGATCACAACGGCTCTGTATTGACTATCGACGTGTTAACCAGATCACTAAAACAGACACTTACCCAATACCTCGCATGGAAGATTGTATAGATAGGATTGGAAAGGCACAGTACATCAGTAAGTTTGACTTGTTAAAGGGATATTGGCAAGTACCTATGGCTCAGCGTGCTAGGGATATCTCATGTTTTGTAACTCTTGGTAAGACTTTTGCATGTTCTGTGATGCCGTATGGTATGAAAAATGCACCTGCAACATTTCAAAAACTCATGAACATTGTAACCGAGGGTTTAGAAGGATGTCGTCCTGGTGGTGTAATGGTTAAGGTGGCAAAAATCTGTGTGTGATAACCCAGGTTCGAATCCCGGTGGATCATATATACTTTAATTAATTTCATTGGGGGTGTTTGGTGTTGTGGTGAAATTAATAAAAATAAAGATTGTGTATATTGATGATGTATTGATCTTTAGTGACACCTGGAAAGATCATCTATACCTTGTCAGTAACTTTCTTGATCGTTTGGTTCATGCTAATCTTGTTGCAAATCTATCAAAATGTGAATTTGGTCAAGCTAAAGTAGAGTATCTGGGTTATGTGATTGGTAATGGACAAGTTGTGCCACCAGGGGCTAAAGTTCATGTGATAAGTGATCTTTCCAGACCTAAGACTAGAAAAGAATTGCAAAGATGTCTCGGTATGGTAGGATACTACCGCCGGTTTGTTCTAAATTTCTCAATCCTTGTGTCACCACTCACAGATCTAATGAAAAAGGAAGTTAAATTTGAGTGGAATGAAGCATGTGAATCCTCTTTCAACAAACTCAAAGCAATCCTGTTGAGTCAGCCAGTGCTTTCCACCCCTAACTTTGATAAATCCTTTAAAATGGCTGTGGATGCTAGTGATACAGGAGCTGGGGCAGTTTTGTTGCAGGAGGATGACCAAGGTATTGAACATCCTGTATCTTATTACAGCAAGAAGTTCACTCCACCCCAAAGGTATTATCAACTATTGAGAAGGAACTTTTGGCTCTGATTTTGGGATTACAACATGTGTCTTTATATTTGGGTTCAGGCCCAGATCCTATTGTTATTTATACTGATCATAACCCACTGAAGTTTCCTAGTAAATTTAAAGATAAAAATCAGAGATTAACCAGGTGGAGTCTGCTTCTTCAGGAATATCCTTTAGATATAAGGCATATTAAAGGGAAAGAAAATGTGATTGCAGATTGCTTGTCTAGATTGAAGCCTAGTTTTAAGGTATAGAAATTTCCCCTGTAAATTTCTTTCTTTAGGGGGGAGGTGTTATGTAATGTGAATTAAAATAATATATGAAATATATAAGTGCAAAGTGATGGGGTTAAAATACGCATTTTGGAGTGTCATTTGATACGTAGTGGAGTAGAGATTGCGTCATTCATCCACATGTTCATGTCTCGTGCAGAGTTTCTAGACGCATGGCGGCGGCGGTATGTCTGGTTTGCTCTCGGAGCTTATGGAATGTTCTGGCTATCCGCGAGGCATATAATTATATCCCGCCCCTCCTCTCATTTTTGACTCTCGACCAGCTGACCTTAGCATCGCGCACACACCTCTCTCTCTTGCCTGTACATAGTGATGTATACCTTGTGAAGTGATACAATTATTTGTCTGGCCTCCATCAAGATATAGTAACCTGCAATCATTACCTGTGTTCCCGAGTGTTGAGTACATTGAATATAATCGTGTATTTAGTATTATTATTGTTAGCCTATTATATTATATATATTTTATTATGTTCCTTCCAACAACCAACTATACTCCTAAAATCGATTAATGAAATTTACAAACACATGTGGCAGTCCGTGGATTCGAATCCAGGATGCTCACACCGAAAATCATTTCAGTGTTATTTCATATGTAGGCTATTTGCTAAATAATTCATAATTCTAGTGATCAGTTTATAATTAATTGTCATTTAGTTTACTGTGACTAAATATAATTTCTTGATTGTCTTTTGATTGCATTTATTAATGTTAACAAAATTAATCAATTTGTGTTTAGTTTCCAAGCTTGTGAATTTGATTAAATTAAATTAGTTACCCTTTATTATTGTATATCAGAAAAAAAAATTGTCTCAAGTAATACTTTAGTGTTTATTTCACATTTAAATAGTTGTATTAATTACTTGTATTGCTTGTATTAATATTGTGAGCATTTCCTTAAGTTATTAAACATATATTAACCATTTCCAGTGATCTTGAGAAAATACTAATTCTTATGTGATTTAGCTATTTTCACCTTGCATTGCTTCAGTAAAGATATATAGTTATTTAATTTGTCACTTGCATATAATCTGATAATCTTAGTGCATTATATATTCTTATTGTTCGTCCTGAAGAGACTGATTTGTTTTTGTATCATTATAATACTTAATTTTATTAAACTAAGAATTTGTAATCTAGTTTTCCTTGAACATGGATATTTTGAGGTGTAAGTTGACATCAGTCTTGGATTCATATTTAATCTATTGTTTGTGTCATTTCACCTCGTCCATAAACATAACAATATACTGTACAATATATATATATATATATATATATATATATATATATATATATACCATAAGCATCAGCCATTAGGAGTCCACTGCTGAACATAATCCTCCCCTAACCTTTTCCATGATTCCCGAGACTGTGCCAGCCATTGCCATGTTACCCCTGCAGTCTTTTCTATCTCGCCTCTCCCCTTCCTGTCTGGTCTTCTCCTATCTTGCTTTCCTTCTCTTGGGGTCCAGTCAGTTAGTCTTCTACTCCACCTATTGTCCTCTCTTCTTGCTACATGTCCTGCTCATCTCCACTTCTGCTCTTTAACAGTTTCTAGAAAATCCTTGACTTGGTTTGCTCTCTTACCCAAGATGCTCTCTTCCTATCTTTAAGTGCTATTCCTAGCATTGATCATTCCATTATTCTCCATTGTTTTTGTTAGTTTCCAAGATTCAGATCCATATATCATGGTTGGTAGCACAAACTGGTTATAAACTTTACGCTTAAGGCATTTTGGTAGTATACATTTCATGATGTTCCTCTGTTTGCCGAATGCTTTCCATCCTAGAGTGATTCGCCTTACTATTTCATATTCATTGTCTTTTGTTAGTTTCATTACTTGGCCAAGATAATTGTATTCATCTACTTCCTCCAGAATTTCGTTATCAATCCTAATTATTCTGCGTTGGGCCTTATCATTGTAAATAACGTTGGTTTTACTCTTGTTTTAATTTTTAGACCTACTTTGAGAATGTCTTTATTGAGATCATTGAGCCTTTCCTGGAGTCTTCTGCTTTATCTGAAATTAAGAGAACGTTGTCTGCAAATCGGAGATGGTTAAGGTTTTCCCCGTCTACATTAATTCCCTTTGATTCCCATGAAAATTGTCTGAATATCCCTTCAAAACAAGCTGTAAACAGCTTGGGTGAGATTGTGTCTCCCTGCCTCACTCCTTTCCCAATTTTTATCTTCTTTGTGTCTTTGTGTAATCGGACCACAGCAGTGCCTTTTGCAAATATATTCTCTAAGAATTTTATATATGTTCCATTTATTCCTTGTTCATGTAGCGAGTTTGCTATTGCTGTTATCTCTACCGAATCGAAGGCCTTTTTGTAATCTACAAAAGCTAAACAAAGAGGTATATTATACTCTAAGGTTTTCTCTATTAGCTGGTTCATTGTATGCAAATGATCCATGGTTGAATATCCATTTATAAATCCTGCCTGTCCCAGAGATTTATTTTCATCTAAAATTGTATCTAACCTATTTGCGAGGATTTTAGAAATCAACTTGTAAATAACTGATAAGAAACTAATGGGACGGTAATTGCCGAGATCTTTCTTATCGCCTTTTTTGTGAAGTAGAGTTGCTATTGCATTGCACCAAACTTCTGGAATACCCCGCTCACACAAACATTGGGTGAACAGCTGGACCTCATCTTCTGCATCCTTCAGAAGATCGCTTGGTATCCCATTATCTCCTGGAGCTTTTCCCCTTTTCATTATATTTAGGGCATACCTTACCTCATCTACATATTATGTGGGACCTCGCCTGTGTCTGTTGTTGAATCATTTAATGGAATTAAAATACTTGAAGAGTATAAATTTTCTTAGAACTCTTCGACTCGTGTCACCATTTGCTCTCTACAGTTTATTATTTCACTGCTATCTCAGATAAGTCATTTGTTGCTTATCTAAGGCTAGTTTACGTTGTGCTAATTTGAAGCTTTTCCCTTTCCTAATAGTTTCTTCAACTTAGTCCATGTTTCTTTTTCTTTCTTCTTCCCGTCATGTTTTGTTGATTGGCTTGTTTAGTTCTGCTCTCTCTATTTCATCTCTCTTTGTTTTGATTTGCATTGCTTTTCTTCTATTTATGAGATTTACAGTAGTGTGCGAGTACTTGCTTTCTTCACTGGTGTTTGTTCTCCCTATCTTTTCTGTTGTTTCTCTAATAACTAATGTTAGGTTTTCGTTTACTTTGTTTATTATTTGCATTGCTGTTGTCCATACTTAGTGTACTCAAACTAGTATGAACAGTCTCGATGTTACGTAATCTGGGTTGATGTAGCGTTACGTATAATTCCGTAGTCTTAAGTTAAACGCTTCCATAACCTTGGTCGAACGTTCCATGATTGGGTAGAATATATTATTCTATAGTAGTACATGGGAAAGTATTGTAGGATTATAATTCCCATATATATATATATATATATTTAAGATTGTTTATAAGTATCTCATTGTAAAGAAGATGGGATACATTTTCCATATGTTATGCGCATGCGCGGTATGTCACGACAGAGACGAACATACCGCGCTCGCCACTCTCCAACCAACCTCCGTCCCAGCTACACACGCTAAGCCTTCTTCCTATAGTTTCATAATCAGGTGTTTTCGCTTCACTTTTCATCTCATATTCCATATAGTCATTACATCATCTTTGTTAGTTAGCACAAACTTAAAGTAAATATCTAGCCTATCCTAGCCTATTGTAGCCTCTTTTCATACGCTGTTTACCTTACTAACCACTTCAAGTCATCTAGCCTATTTTCCGCCATCCTCCAATCACCAGCTGAGTTCATCAAAGGGTAATTATATATTCTATATGGTTAATGTTTCTTCAATAATAATAATATACAGTCCACTTATCTAAATTAGCCATATAATTGGTCCTTAAACCTTTCACTAGTTTGCCGCCCCCCCCCCCCCCCCCCCCCCCCCCCCCTATTTGTGTTGGGGATATTCGGCGGTCGGTAGTTGCCTTGCTTGGAGTGGGGCTGGCCTATCCCTGTTTTTGTCATGAGTCCTACTACATCCTCCTGGCCCCGGTCTTTTTGGCCCCATGGGGCTGTCGGGGTTTTTTCGTCCGCTCTTTGCTCTGGCGGCCCCAGGTGCCTGACCACCAGTGGGACAGGATGTGGAAACTAGTGGATAGGTCAGGGCTGCGACGGGAGTTTTACCCAGAATGAAAGTTATAAATCTGATTCAGTACAGTACTCAAAACAATAATTAGCCTACTTTAAATGCTTTTTCGGGCTCATTACATACTACTTTAGCCCTAGAAAATATTGCACAATTGGCACGGCATTAAGATTAAATTCATTCATACTGTACTGTATTTTAAATTTAATCTATATTTAATTTATATCTAGATCAAAATTATACTGAAAAATAACTTCTTTAAAATGTAAAGTTTATTAATTCACATATCTTTCTAAATTCTACTCTCGTTGTGTGCCCTGAAGGCGGGGTAATATGATAGCTGATAGGCTGATTGTGTGTTAATCCAACTCAAAACTTTTTTCCTTGTGACTTCTTAAGATGAACTTTCTTGTATACAATTTTCACATTTATTAAATTAATAATATAGAATTAGCGGTACCCATTGAGTTTAGCCTGTTTCATATACCCTATAGGCTCACACTCTTCTTTACTTTATTATAACTTTAAACGGTACTGCTCTTTTTGACATCTGGAGACTTTTGGCCTATACTGTATTGTACTAAATTTCCCTCCCGACTTTTCTTAACTTATGGCGTAATGAATCTATAATTTCATAACTATTACGTAAGGAGTTAAATTGAAAAGCTCCAGATTGCTTGTCTACATTGCGCACAATTCTTATTCCGCAT
The DNA here is from genome assembly GCA_037953745.1 of Lithodes maja. NCBI lineage: Eukaryota > Metazoa > Arthropoda > Malacostraca > Decapoda > Lithodidae > Lithodes > Lithodes maja. The sequence continues at coordinate 13,495 of JBAKBP010026320.1, read as the reverse complement.
TTCGTGAGGGTGTTTTATTTTCGGCTCACGATTTAATTTGATTTCTCGGAGTACTGTATTGTTGGCCGCAACTTATTCGGTCTGGCATTATTAGTTTGATTTAACGTAATTAGAATTCCTTCCTGTATAATCATGGCTAAAAGTGTACAAAAGCGTCGGGCTGGACTTAAGGGCTCTTTGACGGTCTTGACCTCTGATATTGACGTATTCCTTGATTCGGCGTCTAGAGTGGAGGTGGAGGCCAGGTTGCTCAGTATTCAAAAGCAACTTGACAAGTATGAGGTCACACAGGAGGACCTGGCCGACACTTGCGAGGACGCCGAGTATATCGAGGTGATCAGAGAGGATACCCTATATATGGAGGGCATACAAGTAATCGTTGCCACACTGAAGGGGATCCTGATTACAGAGGTCAAGAAGGAGGTCAGGAAAGAGCCAAAGAAATCTGCAGTCAAATTACCACATCTTACTCTCTCAAAATTTGAAGGTGATGCCACCATGTGGTCGGGATTTTGGGAGATGTTCAAGTGTACCATCCATGACAATCCCGACCTCACAGATATACAACGCTTCACCTACCTAAAGGGTCAGCTTCAGGGTGATGCACATAAGCTAGTCGAAGGATTCATAATCGAAAGTGCAAGCTATGCCCCAGCAATTGAGCTCCTGCAAGAGACATATGGGCATCCAGATCGAATCAAGGCAGCTTATGTTACCAAATTCAATCAATTAGTGTCACCCAAACCCCAAACAGCTGACCTGAAGGACTTCTATGCCAATACAGAGAGTGTGATGAGGTCAATCATTAGCCATGGTATTTGTCTGGAGGAATTTTGTGTGGTGACTCTTGTCAATAAGTTACCATCACCACTAAAAGAAACCATAAAACGGGAAATGGGAGACTCGAGCCTGGATTATAAGAAATTCACTCATTGCCTCCAGGCTGAAGTGTACAATATGGCGGGTCAAGACAGAGTAGGGGGTACACCCATGGCTACGGCAACATTTACCGCCCAGAGTGAGTACAGGAAATTCAACTGTGTTCTGTGTAGTGGTACCAATCATTTATGGTACAAGTGTATGAAGTATAAGACAGGGCCTCTTAAAGTTAAAAGAGCCCGTCAACTACGTCTCTGCAATGGGTGCTTGTCAAAAGACCATGGCCATTCGGGTTGTACTAATCCTAACATAAGAAGCTGCAAGTTTTGTAAGGGCAAACACTTTCATTCCCTGTGTACACAACAACAAGGGAAAGAAAGTAGACCAGCGGAGGATAACACCAAGAGAGAGCATACTGCTGCTACTTCAACTACAATGTCCGTTGCCACAGGTAAAAATATAGTAATCTTGCCCACCGTACAGCTGCCGGTAAAGGGTAAGGATAATAATTGTGTTAAAATCAGATCGCTACTTGACCAATGTTCTCAGAGGACCTTTGTGAAGTCTTCTGTTCTATCCTCCCTTTCCTACATTTCTAAAGGAACTGAGGAGTTATGTCTTCACGGATTTACCGGGAAACAGGCCTCTAGGGAATATAATGTTGTGGCACTGCAATACAAACACAGAGGTAAATTTCATCATCTAGACGCAATAGTGGTTGATGAATTGCCAGAACATAAAGGTGAACTTAACCTAAAGTCTAAACTGGTTAGTTTACAAAGTAAAGGCATAAAATTAGCTGATCCTCACGCAACGGACACAGATCAGCTGGAGCTGCTCATCGGTGCGGATCACTACTACGATATAGTGCGACCTGGGTATAAAAGGTCAGGTAGCCTAATTCTGCTTCCTACCAAGTACGGGTACGCCATCAGTGGTTCATATGTGACCCAGCCTACAAGCTCCAGCACAGAAGTAATTACTGTATTGAAAGTAGCAGTAACACCAATGGACGAATACATATCCACTGGCAATATTCCACCATGCAAAAATGACTTAAATGTTTTGTGGGAATTAGATCATATCGGGATAACCCCTAAGGAATACTCACTGGTTGAGCGTCAAGCTCTATCATCGTACGAGGATACCGTTACCTACGATCCCGACAGCCAACAGTATAAAGTGAGACTGCCCTGGAACAATTCCAAGGACCAACTGCCATCTAACAAGGGTTTGGCCATAGGCCGTCTTCGGGGACTTCAGAAAAGATTCCTCAAGGAGCCTGACTTTTGCGAGGAATACTCAAAAGTCATAAAGGAACAGGTGTCCCGGGGTTTTATTGAAGAGGTGCCTTTTGATAAATCAGATACCGGGCATTACTTGGCTCATCATGGTGTAGTCAAGGAGAGCAAAACTACGCCAGTGCGTATTGTCTTCGACTGTTCCGCCAGGATGAGTGAACGTCATCCTAGTCTTAATGACTGCCTGTACACTGGACCCTCACTGGTGCCAGATTTAGCGCAGGTTTTGCTTCGATTTCGACTCGGTAAGTATGCCTGGGTGTCTGATATTGAGAAGGCATTTCTAATGTTAAGGCTCCATGAAGACGACCAGGACTATACGCGATTTATGTGGCCCAAGTATCCGAGGCAACTGGATTCTCCCCTAATTTGTTACCGGTTCCGGGCAGTTTTATTTGGAGCGACTTGTTCCCAATTCCTTTTAAACGCCACCATTTTGAAACATTTGTCTTATGTCAGTGCAGATCCGCAGATTATTCATCAGATTCGGTCAGGGTTGTACATAGACAATTTATTGGGTACAGGAAATGAAGAAGATTTCCTGGTTGATACCTACGCTGTAGTCCGAGAGATTATGAATGACGCCCATCTACATTTGCGTGAATGGGCGACTAATAATTCTGTTTTACGGACTGTACTGCAACGGGATGGGGTGGCGGCCGTACAGCAGGAACAAGTGAGAGTGCTAGGGTTGTTTTGGAAAACGGACACCGATACCCTCTCATTCGGCGTTCAGTACGCGCAATATTCGCAGATTACAAAACGAATTTGCTTGAGTATGACAGCTAAACTTTTTGACCCCTTGGGGATAGTTCTACCGGTGTCGATCAAATCGAGATTATTCCTTCAGCAATTATGGAGGATAAAATTAGGATGGGATGTAGTTTTGACTGGCGACCTGGTTCAGGAGTGGGATGACATTATTTCGGATCTTCGTCTCTGTAAGGGTTTTAATTTTCCTCGGAGAGTTGTCATGGACCATCCTGTTTCCATTCATGCCTTCTCAGACGCTAGCAAGGTCGCGTACGGCACCGCCATATACTTTGTTGACACAAGTGGCAGCCGTCTCGTCATAGCGAAGGCGAAAGTCGCCCCGATCAAATCCCTTTCCATCCCAAAATTAGAACTGACTGCAGTTCTGTTGGCTGCTAGACTCGTTCACTTTGTAGAGGAAACTTTTTAAAATTTGCTAAATATCTCGGAGACAGTTGTATGGAGTGACAGCCAAATTACGCTCTACTGGTTGCATAGCCGTAAGAGGCTACCAGTGTACGTCACCAACCGTGTCGACGAAATTCGTACCCTGCTCCCAACCGCACAGTTCCGGTATGTGTCTACCAAAGAGAATCCAAGTGATTGCATTACTTGTGGTGTCTCTGCTAAATTTCTCAAATCTTCTGCGTTGTGGTGGAATGGCCCATGCTGGCTTAATGATCCCAACGAATGGCCAGAGAATATAGATTTGAGCGAGCGACACACTGCTATTGTGGCACCGGTAATTGACTCGGTGCCTGACGAAGACACACGGTTATGGGAGTGGGATAGATTCAGCAGCTATGAAAAGTTACAACGTGTTACAGCATGGGTGATACGATTTGTAGAAAATGTAAAAGCAAAAATTAAAGGCACACCGTCCACAGGTAGTGCTTACCTCAATGTGAAGGAGATCAGAATTGCAGATAAATTATTACATAAGCTCTGTCAACAAGAAATATATACGCAGGAATATAAATTACTGGTTAAGGGAACAAAGTCTAGGAATAACCTGATCAACCAATTGGGCTTACACTTGAAGGGGGACTTGATACATTGCGGAGGCAGATTACGATTGGCAGCCCTCTCTGAGGCAAGTAAGTATCCAATACTACTACCCCCCAATCATCCCTTCACCCATCTTATCATAGATAGGTGTCACCGACTCTGTTGTCATTATGGGGTTGGTCATATAGTCACCTATGTAAGACAACGATGGTGGGTGCCTAGAATCAGGCAGGTGGTCAAGAAAGTCCTTCGCAAATGCTTAAAGTGTAGAAGAGTACAGGGAACGCATTATGATCCCGTCGGAATTCCTCCCTTACCCAACCTGCGAACTACCCCAGGTGACCCTTACAAAGTTACCGGGGTTGACTACAGTGGAGCAATCCCTGTGAAAGATTCACCCAATCTTAAGGTGTATATGATACTTTTCACTTGTGCTGTTACCAGGGCAATTCACCTGGAACTGGTCACCAACCTCACTTGTGATAGCTTCCTACATGCCTTCCGAAGATTCTGCAGTAGACAGGGATATCCGCGTATCATGCTGAGTGACAATGCAAAGACTTTCATAGGGGCATCTACATATCTCAAAGAAGTGAGCAACAATCCTAAGATTCAGACCTGCCTTGCGGATGTAAAATGCGAATGGCGTTTCATTCCCGCCAGGGCGCCTTGGTTTGGCGCCATATGGGAGAGAGCCATAGGCATCGTGAAGGCGGGTCTGAAGAAGGTGTTGGGTAGAGCTCTCATCTCGATTGAGGAACTAAACACCATACTCTTGGAGATTGAAGCCACCGTAAATGATCGCCCTCTATACTATGCTTCTGGTGATTTGGAAGACCTTACCCCAATCACACCCTCAGTACTGGTACGTGGATACAGACTGCGGGATCTTCCTGAAGAGCATGACGAGGATACTATGGAAGATCCAGACTACATAAGTGAGGAAGTGATATCGGCCCGCTACAAATACATTCGTAAATTATCGCGAGATATTTGGCATCGCTGGTCAACAGAATATCTGGTGACTTTAAGGGAAGCGCAAAGGAATAAACTAACACCATTAAAAGGTCATTGGCCTAGGGTAGGGGACGTGGTAACCATCCATGAGGAGGGCCCGCGCGCATTTTGGAAATTGGGTCGGATAGAGGAGTTATTACCAGGTCGTGATGGTGAGGTTCGGGTAGCAAAGGTTCGCACCAGGACTGGAGTAATCACACGGCCAACAGTCCGACTATATCCTCTTGAGGGTGACCTCGATCGCAAGGACACCCCCTCGGATCAGTTATCCATTGAAGTCCCCTCTCTGGCTTCTACTTCGGCGCAGCCTGTTGACGCGTCTGGCGAACGCCCACGTCGACAGGCAGCCCAGATATCCTCCCAAGCTTGGCGGGATAAGATTGCCTCCGGGCAAATCTAATTATGTAAATTTTGTATATTTTCTGTTGGTGGGAATATGTCCATACTTAGTGTACTCAAACTAGTATGAACAGTCTCGATGTTACGTAATCTGGGTTGATGTAGCGTTACGTATAATTCCGTAGTCTTAAGTTAAACGCTTCCATAACCTTGGTCGAACGTTCCATGATTGGGTAGAATATATTATTCTATAGTAGTACATGGGAAAGTATTGTAGGATTATAATTCCCATATATATATATATATATATATTTAAGATTGTTTATAAGTATCTCATTGTAAAGAAGATGGGATACATTTTCCATATGTTATGCGCATGCGCGGCATGTCACGACAGAGACGAACATACCGCGCTCGCCACTCTCCAACCAACCTCCGTCCCAGCTACACACGCTAAGCCTTCTTCCTATAGTTTCATAATCAGGTGTTTTCGCTTCACTTTTCATCTCATATTCCATATAGTCATTACATCATCATCTTTGTTAGTTAGCACAAACTTAAAGTAAATATCTAGCCTATCCTAGCCTATTGTAGCCTCTTTTCATACGCTGTTTACCTTACTAACCACTTCAAGTCATCTAGCCTATTTTCCGCCATCCTCCAATCACCAGCTGAGTTCATCAAAGGGTAATTATATATTCTATATGGTTAATGTTTCTTCAATAATAATAATATACAGTCCACTTATCTAAATTAGCCATAGCTGTCGAGAGCTTGGAATCCATGTTTTCAGTTCTAGCTGGAACTCCATCTTACTCTCTTTAACTTTCTCTATGCATACTTTCTTCCCGATAACAAGCTTATTTAAAAAAAAAAAAGTCAATGTGCCTAAAGACGTCCTGTTTGTTGTCCTCCTTTGTATTATGCATATCTGGTGTTGTAGGTCATATTATACAGATTACTAAGTATTTGTATACAGCTTGGTAATATACTGAGGTAATGTACAGCTAAGTGCATAAGTCGTGACACAGGGGTTCCACAATTTATCCACTATTATATCAGGCGAGATACTAGGTGCTCTACCAACTTTCCCAAATTCTTTGACTATCTAAACTCTACAGTGGAACACATTCTATCCATTTCTCCTTTCTCAGAAATCTCCATCTTAGGAGATTTCAACGTTCACCACCGCCAATGGCTCTCCTCTCACACTACTGATCCACCTGGTGAACAAGCCTATGTCTTTTCTATCATAAATGACCTAGAGCAGTTAGTTCAGCAACCCACCCGTATCCCGGATCGCATCGGAGATCGGCCCAACATTCTTGACTTGTTTCTAACTTCTAACCCTTCTTCTTATACTGTCGATCTTTTCTCTCCTCTGGGCTCCTCCGACCATAAACTTATCTCTGTCACCTGTCCTATCTCTCCAGTATGGCCACCCGATCCTCCTAGCCGGCGGCGCTTGTGGCACTTTGGCGCTGCCAACTGGGAGGCTCTCCGGCAGTACTTCTTTGATTTCCCATGGAATTATTTCTGCTTCCGTGGCCGGGGACCCTCGGAGAGTGCTGAACGCATTACCGAGGTAATCCTATCGGGCATGGAAGCATACATTCCATTCTCCTTCTCTCAGACTAATGCTAAAAAATCTTGGTTTACTCACGCCTGTTCTACTGCTGTCCATAATAAGGAGGAAGCATTCAAACGGTACCGACGCCTTAAAACTCAAGACTCTCATTCTTCCTATGTTTCTGCCCGGAATCAAGCCAAATCTGTTCTTCGACTTGCCAAACACTCTTTCATCAATAATAAATGCACTGAACTATCCAACTCTAGCTCTTCCCAAGCTTTCTGGCATCTAGCCAAAAACCTCTCCAACAATTTCTCTTCCTCGTCTTTCCCTCCCCTTTCCCACTCTGATGGCACAACCATCACTTCTTCCTCTGACAAAGCTAAACTCTTCGCTCAAACTTTTGCTAGAAACTCCACCTTGGATGATTCCGGTGCTATTCCTCCCTCTCCGCCCTCCTCTCTCTTACTTATGCCTAATATCCTAATCTCTTCTAAAGATGTACTTTCTACCCTCTCTGGGCTTAACAGTAATAAGGCGTACGGTCCGGACGGTGTTCCTCCTGTTGTTCTCAAAAACTGTGCTTCCGTGCTGACTCCCTGCCTAGGCAAACTCTTTCGTCTCTGTCTATCCTCTAACGTCTTCCCTTCATGCTGGAAGTTTGCTCACATTCAACCTGTCCCAAAGAAGGGTGACCGCTCTCAACCCTCCAACTATCGTCCAATTGCTCTCATCTCTTGTCTTTCTAAAGTTTTTGAAACTATTCTTGCTTCCAAATTTCTTAAGCATTTATCTTCTCATAATTTGCTCTCAGATCGCCAGTATGGCTTCCTTAAGGGTCGCTCTACTGGTGATCTTCTTTCATATCTTACTAACTCTTGGTCATCCTCCTTTCGGGACTTCGGTGAGACTTTTTCTATTGCACTAGACATATCGAAAGCCTTCGATAGAGTCTGGCATAAATCTTTAATTTCTAAACTACCCTCCTTCTGTTTCTATCCCTCCATCTGTGCCTTTGTCTCTAATTTCCTTTCCGGCCGTTCCATAGCCGCGGTTGTGGATGGCCATTGTTCACTTCCTCACCCTATAAACTCCGGTGTTCCTCAGGGCTCGGTCCTATCTCCTATTCTCTTTCTAATTTTTATAAATGATCTCCTTAACTGTACCTTAATTCCCATCCATTCATACGCAGACGACTCAACCTTACACTACTCCATTAGTTTTTCAGAACGCCCCAGCCAGCAATTCCTAAACGACAAACGTAATGAAGCCATAGAACTCTTAAATTCTGATCTAAATACTATTTCCAATTGGGGCAGAGAAAACCTTGTTAACTTTAATGCTTCCAAAACCCAATTTCTCCATCTATCTAGCCGTCAGGATCTCCCAGCGGACTATCCCTTATTCTTCAACAATACAAAAATCAACCCTTCATCTTCTCTCAATATTCTTGGTGTCTCTTTTTCTTCTGCTCTCATTTGGAAGGACCATATTACCAGTCTTGCTAAGGCAGCCTCCCAGAAGCTTGGTGTGCTCAACCGCCTTATGGGGTTCTTTTCCCCTGCACAGCTTCTTGCTCTGTACAGGGGCATAGTGCGCCCTTGTATTGAGTATTGTTCACATGTCTGGGGAGGGTCCTCTCACACCGCTCTCCTAGACAAAGTTGAAAGGAAGGCCTTTCGTATCATTAACTCCCGTCCACTCACCAACTCTCTGCAGTCTCTCTCTCTCCGCCGCAATGTTGCATCTCTCTCGCTATTCTATCGCTACTATAATAATCAGTGTTCCTCAGAGCTATCCCAGTGCATACCACCTCCTTTACGTAGGGCACGTGGTACCCGTCTTGCAACTCAATCCCACCCCTACTCTGTGCAACTCTCCAACCCAAGAGTGAAACGTTAATCTCAAACTTTCTTGTACTCAACAGCTGAGCTCTGGAACTCTCTCCCAGAATCAGTCTTTCCCTCTTCCTATGACTTAAATTGCTTCAAACTCCGTGTGTCCAGGCATTTTGGCTCGAACGTCCCTTGATTTTGGCCCTGTCACTCTTTCAACTATGGCGGAGGCACTCGCTATAGGCAGTAATGCCTTTTGCCTCCCTCAATCACATAGAAAAAAAAAAAAAAAAAAAAGTACTCCTGAACCTTCCCCCAATCCCAGGATACCACACTCCGTCATCCCCTTCTACCAATATTCCCAATTGCTCTCTCACCCCCCCCCCCCCCCCCCACACACACACATACAAACTTCTCTCTCCCTCCCCAAATTTAAGTTACTGACATTTTCCTTGTTATCTCCATTTCAGTGCCGGTGTCATCGTGTTTATATAGTCTGGCAATTATTAGACAATTTTTGCAGTTTAGGATAGGAATAAACCAAATAAAATGTGTTATACTATCCCAATTAACTTCTTAAGCTACCACAGATCCTTCCTTAGCTGCATAGTGTGTTTCTTAAATATAAATGCAATACAACCAGAGACAACCCTGGCACTAAAGGATTTAATAATTTTGTTTATGGTTGTTACTCAGTCAAATATATACTATTCAATGTCAAATGAATCCTGATATTCTATGGCAGTGGATAACACATCATATCATGTCCTTCATATTAAAGTGTGTGTGTCATTTACGATCTTGAGGATCCTTGGGGATCTCTCGCCAACCATACCCTCCTGGAAGAGAGCTTAGAGCTCATATTGTCCGATCATCGGGTAAGGCTGAGACCTTTTCACACACCACACACCCGGGCAGCGAGGTCACAACTCCTCGAATTACGTCCGGTACCTATTTACAGCTAGGTGAACTGAGGCTACCACGTGAAAGGAAACAAGCCCAAATTGTGTGTGTGTGTGTGTATGTGTAGTTACGTCATCTCTTATCTATTTCATGGAGATTTCAGGAAATTTTTTTATTACCACAGCCCAAAAAATGAAAGAGGTTATGTTTATGTGTCCGTCTGTTTGTTTGTAAATAAGATATCTAAAAAATATGATAGGATAATTATGCAGGAAGGAAGAAGGGATTTTACTTACTAGGCAATTGGTAGAGCGCATATCTCAGTCAGCATAAGCAGATCACAATTTTATGAACCAATTTTCACAAATTTGTTGTGCATATAGCATTTGCAGCAAAGAAGTTACTCAATTTAGGTGATCAGTAGAGGGCATATCTCCACCAGCGTACACGGAAGTCTGCACAACCTCATGGGTCTCTTTAGTTGTTACTAGGTTACCGCTTACAATATCCAGATTAAACAAATAAATTGTTAATTATATATAGTGATGGGCCCGAACTGTCTTCGTGGCGTAGTGCATAAGTGCACTGATTTTCGGTGTGAGCGTCCTGGGTTCGAATCCCCAGACTGCCACATGGGTTTGTTCATTTCATTAATTGAGTTTAGAAGTAAAGTTGGTTGGTGTAAAGAACATAAGAAGATATATACGTTTTCATTATCTTGTGTATCTATTATTCTTTATAAGTTTTAGTCAGATAACATTGAGCATCATTAAGTACTATTGTCAGGTGACCTAGGCCATATGGCACTGATATATATGGCAACGATATATAGGCAGAACGAGTAAAAAAAAAAAAAAACACGTACACAAAAGTTAAAAATAACTGAAAAAGGAAAACAATGATGAAGAAAAGACATGATACGATGAATAGAACAAAAAGGGAATCCTAAAAACAAGAACTATGGAAAAAGAGACACAAGTAGAAGTAACGTGAACAGGCTGGAGAATAAGGGAGGCAGTTAAGGGGAGGCAGACCGTTTTTCTGGACCCCCATCTCCCTAATATTTAGCCCCACAAGTTTTGAGATTATAAGACGTTCGGCCCATTAGTTTGGCGATTTTAGCACCTTTCGCCCCATTTCGTTGTCAATTTTAAGACCTTTCGTGCCATTTAGGTGTCGATTATTTCCTGGCGAGCGATAGCTAGCCTGCAATTTTAAGTGGAACCGGCCTTCGGCCTGGAAATTTTTCTACCGAAAAATGTACAAATTTATCTTGAAGGGGGGTCTAGGGGGGATTCTAAGCTTGATGGAGGTCTAGGGAGGAAACTAAACAAAATATATGAATACATGAATTAATAGACCAAACAAACGGCCAGTCTCCCCTCAAGGAAAATATGGGTAATAGATAGCTGAACATGATGACGGGAATACAAAGGTGGAGGAAATGGGTATCACATTATTTTTCAGCTCATGCCACTACCCCATACACGAGAGCATTACCAATCATAAGAGTAAAACTAAAGACAACTATCCTATATTCGTTAATCTTGTTTAATGCTTAGGAGTTATAATTACTCAGTACAATTGTAATTGGGAGAAAGGTGTCCACCCAGGAATCGAACTCAGTCACCTCAGACTAGCTAAAGTGAGAATTGGACACCGTATCCGCACGGTAATAAGTGGATAAAAGGAAAGAAACCACGGGTATGAAGGCAAAGTCCTCCACGAGACTATCACCTACTTCTTCACAAAGTTCTAATAAGGTTACTTTCATTTCAACTGCTCATTGCCGAATAGATACGGTGCCCAACTCTTTCTTTAGCTACTCTGAGGTGAGTGGATTCAAATCCTGTGTGGATATCTTTCTCCCAACCTGTCTGAGGTTCGTCTTCACATTTGTCATGTAGAGAGGTTACAAATATTACTAGGATCGAAAAAGCAATTCATACTCAATGCTGATATACTCCAACTACTCTCAAAGTGTGTTTGCAAAGAAAACAAATGCATAGTTACTCGTGCGCGTACCTACACCACAAAAATACATGTGCGTACGAGAGGTAGTCCACACTCTACATAACACTACTTGAAATGCCTGCATTCGTCAAAACCAGACTGTGATATCATTTAAATCTACGGTATTTACTTCGATACTTACAAATACCTAAATACGACATTGTTTGTAAATTTTCAGGCGAAAATGGACTAGGTGAGTGCTAGTTTTACTGATACCCTTCCTGTTTCATCCATCATAATAGATTTAGCCAATACAAACTAATGTATTCTATGTACATGCACAAACGAATACTTCTTCAGTGACCTTGAGTCTCCTTCAATAATTCTTCAATAATTCTTCAATAATTCTCCTTCATAATTCTTAATAGAAAATAATATAATTATGTGCAATTATAATTTTGAAGGTAGGGTGTTAGCTATCAAATACAACCAAATGTGACAAATATTATAGTGCCAAACGGAAGAAATACAGGCAATATATAATAATTATGTATTTAATGTACGTCTTTGCCTACCATAGATTTTCTCAGTAAGTATATGTCATATATAAATCTAAAATTGCATTAGAATCCATATGAAACACTGCTTCTGAAAGCAAGCTTAATTCATACAATTTACTCACAACATTTTGAGGTAGGAAAGTTGCAAATACAAATATTTGCTTTGCACACAGAGAGCGGAGGGCAAAACACGCTTAGAAATCTAGCATCTAAATTTGGAGTCAATAACCTTAGAACTATGTGTTATTGTCAATTTGATTTTTGCAAGTTCTTCCTTAGGGTGTTATGCAATACAATCATATGTATAATAATAATGACAAAAGTTATGGTACCTAACTTAACCCTTCGACCCCGGGTGGTACACGTGTGTACCATTTTTTTTTGGCCCGAGGAACCCGGGTGGTACACCACTGTACCATTGCTTGCGTGAGTGCTTTTCGAATGGCGCGCGTACAAATTTTGCTCCGTGGTCACCAGGCGGCGCTACCAGACAGCATGTACGCCAGTCTCTACCCTGCCGCCAACATGGATACTAGCCCAAAAAGTGATTCCCTTGTGTCCGATTCCACACTCCCTTCGACGCCTGCCCATGTTCGTCGCGCCCTAACGCGAATGCACGCACAAGATGCGTTGACTCCCGGAGGTATTGAAATAGCTTTGAGGAGTTATGAACGTGGTGAAGGCAAAAAAAGTGGTGATGACTTGGGCAGTGATAGCTCCGAGTCTTACGAGTCTCACTATAGTGAGGATTTTGACGATATAGAAGAAATCCGTGAAAGAGACGCGCTTTTTATTGGATTTGAGCATGACGATGAAAGTGATGATAGTACTGAACGTGACATAGTTGTGCAAGGTGATGAGAGTCTAGTGAGAGTGAGCGAATGGGACAGCACTAGGTCGACTACCAAGTTTAGGTTGAGTGACACGACACCTAGCCCTTCGCCAGCTAAATCCCCATTCAAGATACGTTTCTATAAGAAACAAGTGCTCAAAAAGGCGGCCGCGGCAGCCAGGAAAGAGGCCCTAAAAGTTGGTGAGGGAGCAGTGCGTGAGGGTGCCAGTGAGGCTGCGCGTGAGGCCGAGGTTGACCCGCCATTGTCTTCCTTATCTACCCACGCCACCCAAGTTGCCCCAGGCTCCCGCCATTCTTCCCCACCACCACCAGCACTGCCTAGGGTTGAGGAACCCCCACTTTCGGCCTATTTACCCCCTATTTCCCCCGAGAGGAGACATACTACTAAAGAAAAGGGAAAAGGGAGAAAATATGTCAAAAAAGGAGCTACAAGTAGGCGCTCTTTGTTCGAGGCTCCCGCGGCTTCCACCCCTGCGGCTTCCACCCCTGCCGCTCCCAGCCATACGCCCCCAGCAAGTTTCCCC
>JBAKBP010026319.1:0-31879 GCA_037953745.1 Lithodes maja | reverse complement strand
CTCCGTGCCTGTAAGAACACTTCTGAGGGTCCTGATGGTATCCATTATCTCATGCTCAAACATCTTTCTTCGCAAGCTCTGGTCTTCTTGTTAGCTCTCTATAACAAGATTTGGTCTTCTGGTGTTTTCCCTCCCTCTTGGAGTACTGCCCTGACCATACCTTTTCTTAAACCTGGCAAGTCTGGGTTCTCCCCACAGGACTATCGCCCTATTGTCCTTACCAGTTGCCTGTGTAAACTCTTTGAACGTATGATTAACGCTCGTCTCATGTGGATTCTTGAGTCGCGCCATTTGTTGTCTTCTTCCCAGTTCGGGTTCAGACGTGCTCGTAGTACGCTTGACCCCCTCCTTCGCTTGGATTCTTATATCAGGACGGCTTTTGCTCGTCGTCAAACTGTCATTGCTGTTTTTTTCGATCTCGAAAAGGCCTATGATTCTACCTGGAAGTACCACATTTTGCGTCAGCTCCGTTCTTGTGGCATTTACGGTAATCTAGGAGTCTTTATTCAGAATTTTCTTTCTTCTCGGTCCTTTCGTGTCAGAGTCGCTTCCCACTTGTCTCGTCTTTACCCTCAGTTGGAAGGTGTCCCTCAGGGTTGTGTCCTGAGTACCGTCCTTTTTCTCATTGCTATCAACGGTATCGTGTCTTCTCTTCCTGTCGGGGTTCGGTCTTCCTTGTATGTCGACGACTTTGCGATTTACGCAGCCGACTCCGATATTGCTGCTTTACGTCTTTTTATCCAATCCGCTATTCTGGCTGTTTCTTCATGGGCAACCCGCCACGGGTTCCGTTTTTCCACCTCCAAATCCTGCGCGATGTCCTTTACTCGTTGCCATTCTATTCCTCATCCTCCTCTTACTCTTTATGGTACTGCCCTCCCTTATCGTTCCTCTACTACTTTTTTGGGTCTTACTTTTGATTCTCGTCTTAATTGGTCCGCTCATGTTTCTTCTCTCAAGGTTGCTGCCTTACTCCGCCTCCGCCTTCTTCAGTCCTTGTCCCACCTCACTTGGGGTGCTGATCGAGCGCTTCTTCTTCGGCTTCATACGGTTCTTGTCCTCTCTAAGTTGGATTATGGCTGTCAAGTTTCCTCTTCAGCCTCTGATTCTGTTCTCCATGCTCTTGATTCTGTTCATCACTCTGGTCTTCGTCTTGCCCTTGGTGCTTTTCGTTCCTCTCCTGTTGAAAGCCTCTATGCTGAGTCTGGTTTCCCTTCTCTTTATCGCCGTCGGGCTCTCCTGTCCCTTCGTTCTTACGCTCGCCTTCAACAATTCCCATCTTCACATCTTTCCCTTCCCCCTTCGGTCGTTGCTACTTTTTCGTCTCACCCCCGTCTTGGTTCTCCGTTTTCTGTCCGCATGCTCTCGCTGCTCGCATCGTGCTCTTTCCCTGTTTCTAACGTCCTCCCTTTCCGCTTTTGCTCTTTTCCCCCCTGGCTTTTCCCTCGTCCTTCGGTTTGCCCTTCCATCCTTCCTTGTTCCAAGTCCTCTACTTCTCCCCTCGTTCTTCGGTCTCGTTTCTTAGATCACCTCTCTCTTCACGCTGCAACCACTCCTGTGTTTACTGATGGCTCCAAGACGTCGGTAGGCGTGGGGTTTGCCGTCCTTTTTCCCACTTGCTCGTATCAATATTCTTTACCTCCCGTTGCCAGTATATTAACTGCTGAACTTTATGCTATTTTTATTGCCCTCCGTTTTATGTGTTCCTTCCCCTCCTCGTCCTTTACTTTGTTCTCTGATTCTCTCAGTGCTCTACTTCTCTTACAGTCCTCCCCTGCTCTACACCCTTTAGTTCTTTCCATTCAGGAATGGCTTTTCCGCCTTTCCGTCCGCAAAAAGCTTGTTCGTTTTTGCTGGGTTCCCAGTCACGTTGGCGTTTGCGGTAATGAGCGGGTTGATTGCCTTGCTCGTTCTGCTGCCGTGCGGGGTACCCGCTCCTCACTTGCTGTCCCGGCCTCTGATTTCTTCCCTGCCTTGTCCAGGTTTCTTTGGTCGAGGTGGCAGACTCAGTGGTCCGCTCTCTCCGTTAATAAACTTCGTTCTGTCAAACCGTCCGTTTCTGGGTGGTCTGATCCCTCCCACCGTAATCGCCGATGGGAGACGGCTTTGGCCCGTCTCCGCATTGGCCACACCAGACTTACCCATTCGTTTTTAATGTCCCGTTCTCCTCCGACTCTTTGCTCGCGCTGTACCGTTCAGCTTTCTGTCTCCCATCTTTTCCTCGATTGCCCCTTATTTTCCGTTGCCCGCACGCGTTTCTTCCCTTTTCTGGCTTTCCTCCGCCGGCCGCCATGTCTTGCAGATTTTCTTTCTGAATCTCCCTCGTTTTCTATCTCCCGTATTATGTCCTTCCTTCATCATGTTCGAGTTCTCGATGATATTTAGTTAACTTCCTTCCCGTCTTTACCTATTTCGTGCCATATGGCCTTTGTCGCCTGGTGCGTTGACTTCATTAATGTAATGTAATGTTACTGCTATGTATTTTATCAGCGAGGTGAAACCCTACTATAATAAACTGTGTGCAATTTTCAAACGTACTGTTCTCTCACAGAAGCAACAGTCGTGGCAGTCATATGTCTCCGGATTGGCCCCCCGTATGTCTCTGTCTTTAGTTTGGAAGAAATTTCACAAGATTAATGGTACAAACAACCGATCTCCTGTTCATTCGGTTTTTGATAATGCTTCCGCCTCTCTGTTGTTTGACGATTATTCCATCTCGATGGCTCATGCTAGTCATCTGGCGGATGTAGGTAGTGACACTAATTTACCCCGAGCGTTTGTTTCTCAGAAACGTCGTTCTGAGGCACGTTCCTTGGACTTTCGTGGGGGTGCGTCCTCCCCTTACAACAGTGCTTTTACCATCGATGTCCTCAAGGTTGCCTTGCGGGATTGCAAGGATGCTACCCCTGGCCCAGATGGAATTTCCTATAGTATGCTTCAACACCTGGACGGTGAGGCTCTTACTTTTTTATCTGGTGTTTTTAACCAACTATGGCAGCATGGGTACTTCCCTCCTGATTGGAAACATGCTTATACAGTCCCCATTCCGAAGCCAGGCAAGGACCCTAGTTTACCCACCAACTCCCGCCCGATTTCATTGACGTCCTGCATAAGCAAATTATTTGAGAAGATGGTGCACCCTCGGCTCTTATACTTTGCTTTGAACCATAATCTCATCTCTCAATCCCAGTCTGGGTCCCGCCCTCAACGCTCCACGCTTCATTCTTTGGCCTGTTTGGAGGATCAAGTCCGGCGTGGGTTCGTGTTGGGTCACCCCACCGTGGCTATTTTATTTGACATCACTAAGGCCTATGACACGACTTGGCGCTATCGCATTCTCCGTATCTTATCTGAGTCTGGCATGCGTGGCTCACTTCTCCGATTTTTGAAGGGTTTCCTCTCTGATAGGACTTTCCAGGTGATTGTCAATGGAACCCTGTCTCGCCTACACTCTCTTCAGATGGGCATCCCTCAGGGGAGCGTTCTTAGTAGCACGCTGTTTGCAATCGCCATCAACGGGGTGGTGTCCTGCCTCCCTCCTCAAGTCTCCCACAGCCTTTATGTGGACGATTTCGCAGTTTACTATACCTCACCCAGTTTATCTCATATACAGCGTTGCCTTAATACTGTCTTGGGGGACGTTACCCGTTGGGCGTCTTCTACGGGGTTTACATTTTCCAGCGAGAAAACCAAGGCGATTCTCTTTTATCGTGACAAACGTCACCTACATGGTCAGACTATCTCCCTCTCAATGTCTGGACATCGGCTACTATTTTCTGATCAGGTTAAGTTCTTGGGGCTCATCCTTGACACACATCTTAACTGGTCTGCCCATGTCAAAGACCTTAAGGCGCGGTGCCTAAGACGTCTTAACGTCTTGAAGAAATGTCATCATGTTACCTGGGGTGCTGATCGTCGGACCCTCCTTATGTTATATACGGCCACGGTTTTGTCCGTCTTAGATTATGGGTGTGCTATTTATGGCACGGCTTCCCAGACCACGCTCAAACCCTTGGATCCTGTCCATCATCTTGGTATCAGGCTTTGCACTGGAGCTTTCAAGTCGTCTCGCATTACGAGCCTTCTCGTAGAAAGTGGCCAGCTTCCTCTCCCCCTCCATCGAGAGCGTGTAATTATGAATTCTGCTCTGCAGTTGCTGTCTACTGAGTCACCTGCGAGCAACTTGTTTGACCAGGTGGGGGAGGATGACTTCCCTCTAGCATTGTTACCGTCTTTTCCGGTTTTGGCCCACAGACTCTTTATGCACCATGATTTACCCATGCCCCTTCTGCGGGCGGCTGACCCCTCCATCCCGTATTGGCTTTTATCATCACCTATGGTTTGTACGTTCCTTGCTCAAGGTTCTAAGTCCTCGCTCCCTGCTGTTCAGAGGTGTGTCGCCCTTCAGCATATGCTCAGTCATGCCCCTGCCCGTGTCATATATACTGATGGGTCGAAGAGGGATGGGAAAGTTGGTTGTGCTGCAGTTTCAGAGGCTTCCGTTTTTAGCTTGGCTTTATCCCCATATTCGTCTGTTTTTACTGCTGAATTGCGTGCATTGTTGGGGGCGGTTGATCTGGTCCCTTCCTTTCCAGTCAACACCCCTCGGGTGGTTATTTATAGTGACTGCCTGAGTGCCCTTCTGGCGTTACAAGATCTTTCTACGAGAGATCCACTTATTTCCACTATTCTCCGCCGAATACATGACCTTTCCTTGGCCAATTGGAAAATCCAGTTTTGCTGGGTTCCTGCACATGTGGGCATTGCGGGTAATGAGAGAGCAGATCGGCTCGCTAAAACAGCCTGTGTCGGTCCAGGAGCAGGTCCTCTCTTGCGCCTGTCTGACATGAAGGCCGTAGTTCGAGAACTCGTCTATCGTGCATGGCAACATGAATGGTCTTCTCAGCCCCTTACCATCCATCTTCGTGCTATCAAGGATGCGGTTTCCGTGTGGCCTTCCTCTTTTCAGGCCAGGCGCAGGGACCAAGTCGTCCTCACTCGTCTCCGAATTAGTCATACCCGCTACACACATGGACACTTAATGGCCACTCCACATGCTCCTCCCCCGTGGTGCGCTACTTGTGACACAGGCATTACTGTGCGGCACTTTCTCGTCGAATGCCCACTATATGGTCGACAGCGGCAGCGTTACTTTTCTCAGCTTTCTCTTCAGTCTATCCTGTCTGACACTCCTTCCTTTAATATTGCCAACTTATTTGCTTTCCTTAAGGAAATTAACATCTTTCATCTGATCTAATGTCTTATACTTTCTTCTAGTCATATCTTTTTTCCTGTTGTTTCTTTTCTTTCTTTTTAGGTTGAACGAGTTTTATTGATTTTACCCCTATTTTTTCTGTTCTTTTACCCATTTCCGCTTTTAGCCTCTCCCCAGCCTTATGAGGGCTTTTGCCCAGTAGGCTGTAGACAAATAGTTTTTATTATTATTATCCATATTACTGAATCTCCTATCCTAATTTCTCAGTCTCCTACGATTCCCTCTGATGTTGCTGAATCTGCTACCACCATGTTATATTTATGATTCTCCTAACAGCACTTTCATTTGTCTCTATTATATACCTTATATCTTATGTAGTTTCCATATTACTGAATCTCCTATCCTGATGTCTGAAGCTCCTACGATTCCCTTTGATGTTTCTGAATGTGCTATCATCATGCTGTATTTATGAAGCTCCTCACAGCGCTTCAATTTGTCTCCATCATATACCTTATATTTGTGTACACCTTCCATATTACTGAATCTCCTATCATAATGTCTGAATCTCCTACGATCCCCTTTGATGTTTCTGAATCTGCTACCACCATGCTCTATTTATGAATCTCCTGACAGCACTTTCATTTGTCTCTATTATATACCTTATATTATATGTATGCCTTCCCCGCTTTGTGATTGTCTTGCCTCCTCCAAGCTTGTAGTTATCCTAAAAAAAAAAAAAAAAAAAAAAAAATTGTTAGGCTTACTAAGTCATTTTTTATTGTTTCTGAGTTTATTACAATCCCCTCTATATTTTTGCTTCACTCTTTAACTACCGGGGATGCCTGTTGTTTTTGTTTTCAGATATATTAAGACGATTATATACAGCTCAGGAAAAATATTTGGTAGTTAGTTAAAAGGGATAATTAGGTTTGTAGCCTCTATATTGCTACACGTCCGTCCTAAGCTGAATAAAATCGTCTACTAATTACCGGAATATAATGAATAGGACGTCACGGGTACTAAATGAGCTAGTGATTTTTGTATTTATTTTGTTTTATTTTTTATTTTTTTGCTGAATTATTGTCTTTATTTGCGTAATATATTATATTTTCCAGGTTTGTTTCTAACTTGTTTTCACTCTGCCAATTAACATCATTGCAATGCTTCACATACTGTATATATTTCTAACTGTAATTAGCCCTAACATGTGTTTGTTTAAGAAATTATGCGTATATTTATCTCTATACAAGTTAATACACACACGATGTCTCACTCTCTCTGTGATGTAAACACACTAACAATGATAATTTACCGGCGTCATTCGTCATATTTATTTGTGTGATGCATTTTTAAGAGTACAAGCATATTTGTTGGTGTAATAAACTCCTTTCTGGTATGTTTATTTCCGTATGTAATAGTCACCCCTCATTATTTTAGGGGGGGTCATAAAAATATACGCTGATGTTATATATTTGTCCATATATATTCAGTCATAATATATTGTATATAATTGTTAGAGCTTATTCGCCCCACAAATTTATGTTTGTTGAAAAAATGCACTTTGGACCGTCATCAATTTAAGGGGGGTGACCTGTTTTTTGTTATTTCTGTCCTTTTCTCTCTTTCTCTGGCTTGTATCCATTCGGCCCCATTTAGCCAACTATTTTAAGACGTTTATCCCCATCTAGGTGTCGATTTCTTCCTGGCGAGCGATAGCGAGCCAGCATTATATGAAGAAATCCGGCTTCGCCGAAGACATTTTTCTATCGAAAAATGTACAAATTTAGCCTGCTGTCAAACAAAAATAAAAAATATGCTGGCTCGCTACCGCTCACCAGTAAAAAATTGACACCTGGATGGGGATAAACGTCTTAAAACAGTAGGCTGAATGGGGCCAAATGGATACAAGCCAGAGAAAGATAGAAAAGGACAGAACAAAAACAGGTCACCCCCCTTAAAGTTTAACCCCTCCATTACTGGTGACGTATTCTTGATTTGATTTTGATTGTTTTAGACAGTTTTATTCAGCTTAGGACGGTAGTGTAGGAATTATAAGGCTACAGACTAGCTGAATTAACCCTTTTTATTACCACAGATCCTTCCTAAGCTGCATAAAATCGTCTAAATATATCTGATAAAAAACAGCAACATACATCCCCGGTAGTGAAAGGGTTAAAGGCAACTATAATATATATTAATATTTTATAAATATGGTCTTAATATTTAGTTTCTGTAGGAGTACCATTTACATATCTGTGGAATATATAACACCCCAGAATTTATTAACCCAAATGTAAATATATTCCTGATAAATATTTGTTGTGAGGACATTGCAACTTTATGGTTATTGCGTTAGTGAATATTATGTTCCCATGATAAATAGTTCTGCGAGTAAAAATGGAAATATATTGTTGATATCATACGTAGAGGTACATTTATATCTGCAGTGTTAATATACAGTGATGCAACTCTGATATACTGTATACTTAAGGTGGGTGACCGGCTTTTTTTTCTCTTTCTTGGTTGTAAAAATTCGGCCCATTCAGCCTACTGTTTTAAGATATTTATCCCCATCCAGGTGTCGATTTTTTTCCTGGCGAGCGATAGCAAGCCACCAATTTATGGAGAAATCCGGCTTCGCCGGAGATATTTTTTCTATCGAAAAAATTTACAAATTTAGCCAGCTGTCTAACTCATTATCCAAAATATGGTGGCTCCCTATCACTCGCAAGTATAAATCGACACCTGGATGGTGATGTCTTAAAACAGTAGGCTGAATTGGGCCGAATGGATACAACCCAAGGAGAGAAAAAAAGCCGGTCACCCCCGGCTTAATTGTTTGTACATATATCCTTACTCTTCAACTATGATAATGTAAATACACACACCATACATATTTATAATCGTATTCTGGGATACCTGGTGTTGTACCCCAGGTAATGTATAAACTATATAAATTTTCTCCGTGTATTTTGAGACACCAAATCTGTTTCCATAGGGCACGACAAAGTTCTAATTTAACCGAAGAGTGTATATTTATTCGTAGGTGTTACCTTTTTATATATATATATATATATATATATATATATATATATATATATATATATATATATATATATATATATATAAAGATCAACACCAGCGCTGGTACAAACATCTTTATTTTGGTAACGTTTCGGTGTAAGCATAAACCATCTTCAGACCTGAACTGAAATGAAATAAAATCCTATATGAATGGCAGAGTAATTTTCTAATGTAAATATTCTTATTAATAACTAAATTTAACAATTGTTTGTATAACTATTAATTTTAAGTTTTATTCTAGATTTGTTAAATTTAGTTATTAATAAGAATATTTACATTAGAAAATTACTCTGCCATTCATATAGGCTTTTATTTCATTTCAGTTCAGGTCTGAAGATGGTTTATGCTTAAACCGAAATGTTACCAAAATAAAGATGTTTGTACCAGCGCTGGTGTTCATCTTTATCATCCGACTCCGATTTCCGCAACAAGAGAGTATTGCTTATATATATATATATATATATATATATATATATATATATATATATATATATATATATATATATATAATCATTTTATCTGAATATCTTATTCATAAAGTTATTTTGAATGGGTAACGGTGTTAAAATCATGTTAATGAATTAGATATATCTTTACTAGAGCGCATATTTAGAGTATGTATCATATATACAATATATATATATATATATATATATATATATATATATATATATATATTCCAAACGGTCTACGGATATCATATATTCATTATGAACCAATGTGTTTTTGTATTAAGGCTGTCAAACCATTACCAACTATAGTATTAATCAGTCGAGAGTTGTACGGCAGCCCAAGGAAAGGTTTTCCAAATTATTGATTAATATATTAACAGATTGTTTAAAAAAATATATATATTTGTGCAAAATGAAACCAAAATCCTGTTATGGCATAATTGTTTCGTTGTGGTCTCTTTAAAGTCTAATAATTTATTTACTAGTTGTCTAGTTTCCTCCCTAGACCTCCATCAAATTTGATAAAACAAAACTCCAGGATCACCCTTCAAAATATATTTGGACATTTTTCGGTAGAAAAATGTACAAATATATCTTGAAGGGAGATCCTGGAGTTGTTTTATTAAATTTGATGGAGGTCTACGGAGAAAACTAGAAAAATAGTAAATAAATGAAAACATCGACCAAACAGTCCAAAAGACCAAAAGCTCCAGCCCTCCCTGAGTTACAAGAGGCTGGGGGTCATCATTTTCTAATGAAGACGCTGAATGCGTTATGAAGTATAGATCGTTTAAATAATGCCCAGGTTATCTGTATATTGTAAGAGTCGGTGTAGAATTTTATATCGATGTACTGTAAGACATATTTTGATATATTTTTTCCCTAAGCCATCTGCATTTTATTCCTCCTGCACGTTTGGGGCCCTAGTCTTACTTAAGGAAAGGAACACAATCTGCTGTTCCTCTCATTGAAAAGAACATTGGGTAACTGTATCGTATATATGGGTTTGTATACACCAATCTCTCTCTCTCTCTCTCTCTCTCTCTCTCTCTCTCTCTCTCTCTCTCTCTCTCTCTCTCTCTCTCTCTCTCTCTCTCTCTCTCTCTACAGAAAAATGCAGAATTAATGAGTAGTCAGCCTTATAAGGCTGACTAATATAAATGGATTGTTCTCTCTCTACAGAAAAATTTACACATTAATCTTTGAAGGGGAATGTGGGAGGGTGTGTTTTTATCTAAAATGGGAGATATAAACTTGAAGTGGATCTAGGGGGCAAACTAAAACGGTAATATGATTGAAAATGACAAAAGCAATCAAAACTTTAAAATATTATTAACACAAATAATAAAACAAATAAAAAACGTTGGGCGAAATATATGGGCAGTCTCCTTTACACCCTATGCCTTTATTCACCTAGAGGTAATAGAAACCTGAGTTAGTGAACATTTGTTGATGTCCCATCCAGGTAGGTAAACTATAGTAACGTTGATAATATGCAGTAGCCCCTTGTGTACCAGGGCTGGGTATTATTCCCAGCACAGCTCCAAAGAAACAATGTCATGGAGATAAGCACCAAGGCCACCATCTTAGCTTAATAATTCACTTCTTGGTCGATTTTTGCATGTATTACTAATATTTCTAATTACCTCCCTAGACCTCCATCTATCTATCTATCTATTGCCCGACGCCGTGATCCCCGAAGGGGTGGCCACGAACGAACCGCCCCCATGCACCTCTGTCCCCAGTCAGTCGACGCCCCTCCTCCCAACCAGCACCGCCTTCGTTCATGTAGTTCCTCACTCCATCCTTCCACCTCATATTCGGTCTACCTCTCCCCCTCTGTCCCTCCACCTCGCTCTCGTACACCCTCTTAGTCATTCTCTCGCTTTCCATACGTTCCATATGGCCGAACCATCTCAAGTTGTTCCTTTTCACACTTTCCAGCACATCTACCTCCACACCACACCTCCTTCTTACTTCCTCATTAGTCTGTCTATCCCTCCATGTAACTCCGCACGCACTCCTTAAGTAATTCATTTCCACTGCTCTCACTCTTGGTCTGAGTCTCTCAACCAACGTCCATGCTTCGCTTCCGTAAGTCAGTGTCGGGATTACCACACTGTCATGCAAGGACTTCTTCACTTCCATACTGACCACCCTATTTCTTGTTACTGCTTTTAGCGTTCCTACAACCCTCTTCCCCTGTTGTACCCTCTCCCGCACCTCTTCATCCATAGTCCCATCTTTACTCAACACACTGCCCAGATACTTAAAAGAGTTGACGATCTCCATAGCCTGACCGTTCAGCTTCACCTCACACTCTGTGACTTCACCCCTTTCGAAGACCATAACCTTGCTCTTCCCCGTATTTACCTTCAAATTCCGTTTTTCGCACACTGTTCCAAACTCATTTACCAGACCCTGCAACTCCCATTCATTATCACTCATCAGAACTGTATCATCCGCAAACAGCAGTATAGGTAGCTTCCACTCAATTCCCTCCCTTTTCAGCGATACACCAACATCCACTGCTCTTGATAGTATTTCTTTCATAACTCCATCCATATATACAGTAAACAACCACGGGGACATCACACACCCCTGTTTCAAACCAACATTCAGGTCAAAGAACTCGCTCTGCTCTCTCCACACGTACTGCCGCCTTTGCACCCTCATACTACATGCTCTTCACTGCTTTCAGCAACTTGCCCTCTACTCCGTATATTCTAAGTACTTTCCACAAACCTTCTCTATCCACTCTGTCATAGGCCTTCTCCAAGTCCATAAAGGCAACATACACCTTTTGTTTCTTCTCCAGATACTTCTCCACAACACAATTCAGGGTAAAAATCTGATCTACACATCCTCTTCCCTTCCTAAAACCTCCCTGCTTGTCGCCTATCCATTTCTCCATTCTCACTCTCACTCTCTCAATCACTACACTACTGTATACCTTCCCTACTACGCTTAGAAGACATATTCCTCGGTGGTTACCACACACTCCTCTTTCCCCTTTGCCCTTATATAGGGGGACTATTATGCCAGTCTTCCAGTCATCGGGTGCACTCCCCTTCTCCCATGCTAGTTTGCACATTTTCCATACCCATTCTATCACTATCTCACCACCATACCTCAACATTTCCCCACACACTCCATCTGTTCCTGGTGCTTTCCCCAACTTCACTCTTTTCATGGCTTCCCACACTTCTGACCTCCTGATCCCCACCTCCTCCTCCACTACTTCTCTTCTTCTCCCTCCCATACCATATCCAGCTATGTTTGCTGGCTCTTCATTCCTTTCATTTAGCAACTCACTGAAGTACTCCCTCCATCTTTCAACTCTCTCTTGCTTCTCGGCTAGCATTCTCCCATTCTTATCTTTCACACCCTTACTGTTTCCCTTGCTACCTTCCCTAACTTTCTTGACCTCCATCAAACTTTAAAAAAAAAACATCCAGTGGACTAATTTGTACATTTTTTGGTAGAAAAATGTCCCGTTTTCTTCCAAAATTACAGGCTCACCATCGTTCGCCAGGAAAAGAAATCGATATCTAAATAGCATGAAAGGTCTTAATATTGACAAGGAATTTGGGCGGAAGGTCTTAAAATCGCCAAACTAATGGATCAATCATCTGAAAACTAATATGGCTAAACATGAGGAAGAAGAAGGACTAGATAAATGACCCCTCTTGCCTTAAGCCTCCCAATGATACGTTTAATCTCGGGTAAAAATTGGCCGGGCAATATCCGGTTTCTATTAAATGGCCAAAACTTGAATGGCGCGAAACATATTTAGGATATATATATATATATATATATATATATATATATATATTGTATAAATATATATATATATATATAAGAGGGTTAAAACTAGGTAAAATATGGTTGAGTTAACCAAGACTGGTATATTGTTACGCCTTAAAGGTTTCACTACACGAGCGTGGGAACATGGGGATGGTTGGAGAGAGAAGGTGGAAGCAGGGAAAGGATAGTATTGAAGACGATCAGTAGGGTATCGGAATATCGCTAGTGTATGATAATAATAATGATAATAATAATAGTAATAATAGTTGATATATAAGCAACATTACTATCTATGATAAAAATGCTAAAATTATTACGATAATTAGTTCAACATTTAATATTTATATATTATTATATCCCTCATAAGTATCCCCATTAACCTTATATATGGTGATGGGCTGGTCTATCAGAGTGAGAACTGAGCGATCTCTGCCATACCCATAGCTTACTCCGACTGTTCCTTTTACTTATGTATTTCCTAGATCTCAAGTGACGGCGTCTTTTCCGTGGATTGACCTCCCAATCTACCAAGATTGGAAGCCAAAGCGTCACATTTTTCCTTTGCCCCTCAACTTTCTCTTCATAATTGCTGAGGGGCACAGGGCCCTGGATGGGGCTTTGGTTTCCCGGGCGTTTCCGCACCCTCCTCAGCTCCCAGACATGGAGTGGCTTTGGTCACCCAGGCTTTATTGTGGTAGGCGAGGAGGGTTCTGTGGGGGCGCTCGGTTATGGCCTTGGCCTTGCTCGGGGTCTTGGGGCTGTTCGGCCAGGCAGCTTGGGGAACAACAACAACAACAACAACCTTATACACTTCCACCAACAACAACAATATTTGTATATGTTTGTAAGGCTATAAATCATAATATCTATTTATATGTATTGAACTATTACATTATACAAGCCATTACTCATTTATTATCACACCTAGCCAACTATAACTTTCACTATTTTAATGCTTATACCTTATATTATATGATTATAACATTATCACATATGAATATATTTAATGTTCCGTCAAGAAGCAGCAAATAGAGAAGAAGGTCAGGGAGTGAGTAAAAGATATTGAAAAACTTTTCAAGAGTGCGAAAACGGAATCACAGGCTGTGTATTCGGCGTTCACTCATGGGGTCAAATATCGTTGGACCTACTTGATGTGAACTGCTCCAAACATGAGTTCATTACTTCAACCGCAAAATGTCCATCAGAGATAAACTCATCCCAGCGTGGGTAAAGTCCCACACCCCAAGTGATACAGATACAGAAAGGGAGTTGCTCACACTTCCTTCCAGGTTGGGAGGGCTTGGAATCATCAATCATCAATGAGGAGGGCGACAACTGAACACCAGAACTCGGAAAAGATAACAGGTTCTCTCACTGAACGCATCATAGCACAAGATGCCAAAGGTGAAGTAGACCAGTCAGAGATTTACAACATCGGAAAGATCATCATGTCAAAGAGGCATAATTCACAGAAAAATTACCTGACACGACTAATGCAACAACTTTTTCTGAGACTATTAAGAAAAATGCAGATGACACAAAAAACGGGTGCTTCAAATTGGCTGACAACACTATCTATCAAGGCAAAAGGCTTCAAACTTAACAAACTATTATCTATTGACGCCATTGCACTGAGACATGGTTGACCAATTGAAGGACTGCTCAATCGATGCATGTGTAGAGTCAACAAAAATACAGACCATTCCACGGTATGTAAGAAGGAAGGGTTCATCAGTATCAGGCACGATGAAGTGAGACGTAATGGTGAATATGCTAATGGGGGTGTGCCATGATGTGGCGTGCGATCCATCAATCATCCAATTGGATGGAGAGATTTTGCTGAACAGGACAGCCATCACATCAAATGAAGCACGAGTGGATGTCAGTGCAAGAGGTTTCCGGACGAGAGGACTGCCAGCGTTCTTCGACATAAATTTTTGTTGACCCAGTGGCCACTAGCTAGAGAGAGCTGTCTCTGGAGGTAGTACACAAGAGGAACGAACAGGAAAAGGTCAAGGCATATGGGGAAAGGGACCTACATATTCAACAAGGCAGCTTTACCCCACTAGTTTTTACCACATCTGGAGGGGCTCAGTGCTTCTATTTAAGCTAGCAGAGATCATCGCAGAGAAGAAGTAACTTCCCAGGAGTCGAGTAGTGGCCTGGATGAGGTGCTGCCTATCTTTCTCGTTGCTCAGATCAGCACTACTATGTCTACGAGAAACAAGACTTGTCTCACTGAAACCAACGACAGTAGAAGATATGAACTAGGAGGCAGCAGTGGCAGAGAGTCCCATCAGGATGCGACTGGATTGAGGTTGCATGGTATTGAGTACTAGTATGGTAGAGTAGTAGGAATAGAGTAGTATCTGATGTTTGTAACAGCTACTATGTATAATGTAATGGATGAATCATTATAAATTGAAATATTAGAAATACAAAATCCACGATGATGAGTCTGAGTGCAAACCCTGGAATAGGAATCGGTTCTTTGACTATTATAGTCTTGTGCATTGATAACTGTTCCGACCTTGTATATGATCCAGAGGAGGGATGCACAGGCTGAGTGGTGTAGTAAAAGGTAGTAGTAGTAGTAGTAGTAGTAGTAATAGTAGAAGTAGTAGTAGTATCAGTATTACTAAGAGTAGTGGAATTTATGTAAAATAATAGTTACGAAAACAACAGCAAAAAATATCCTAATACTAATGACAGCAGCAAGAAATTAATTATACTAACAACAACAAGAATAACAGTGATACTAATACCACACCTACCAAGAAAAACAAAATATATATATATCGTATATCTTACAGGCTCGGTAAGAGGCCCAAAGCCTAGAGCACACACACACCACTACATTATTTAGTTTTTTCCTTTTTTCGTAGTGTCGTATTTGCCGGTCTTGCCGCCTCTCTCTCTGGGGGCGGAATGGGAGAGAAAGGAGGCAACATATTCTCATATGTTAAGGGGAGATGGGCCAGTTTTTCTGGACCACTTTCTCCCTCGTGTTCAGCCCCATTAGTTTTGAGATTTTAAAACGTTCAACCCACTAGTTTAACGATTTTAACACCTTTCGCCTCATTGCATTGTCAATTTTAAGACCTGTCGTGCCATTTAGGTGTCGATTTTTTCCCGGCGAACGATAGCGAGCCTGTAATTTTAAAAGGAACCGGCCTTCGGCCGGGACATTTATCTTGAAGGGGGGTCTAGAGGGTGTTTTTAAGCTTGATGGATGTCTAGCGAGGAAACTAAAATCATGAATAAATGAATACATAGACCCAAAAAACAGCCACTATCTCCTTAAACAGACAACGAAGAAAAAATAGAAGTAAATATTATGTTTGGACGTGTGGTGCTGTGGAATTAGAGCTTATGATACTGTGGAATTAGAGCTTATGGTACTGTGGAATTAGAGCTTATGGTACTGTGGAATTAGAGCTTACGGTACTGTGGAATTAGAGCTTATGGTGCTGTGGAATTAGAGCTTATGGTATTGTGCAATTAGAGCTTATGGTACTGTGGAATTAGAGCTTATGGTACTGTGGAATTAGAGCTTATGGTGCTGTGGAATTAGAGCTTATGGTGCTGTGGAATTAGAGCTTATGGTACAGTGGAATTAGAGCTTATGGTGCTGTGGAATTAGAGCTTATGGTGTTGTGGAATGAGAGCTTATGGTACTGTGGAATTAGAGCTTATGGTACTGTGAAATTAGAGCTTATGGTGCTGTGGAATTAGAGCTTATGGTACTCTGGAATTAGAGCTTATGGTGCTGTGGAATTAGAGCTTATGGTGTTGTGGAATTAGAGCTTATGGTGTTGTGGAATTAGAGCTTATGGTACTGTGCAATTAGAGCTTATAGTGCTGTGGAATTAGATCTTATGGTGCTGTGGAATTAGAGCTTATGGTACTGTGGAATTAGAGCTTATGGTGCTGTGGAATTAGAACTTATGGTGCTGTGGAATTAGAGCTTATGGTGCTGTGGAATTAGAGCTTATGGTACTGTGGAATTAGAGCTTATGGTGCTGTGAAATTAGAGCTTATGGTGTTGTGGAATTAGATCTTATGGCGCTGTGGAATTAGAGCTTATGGTACTCTGGAATTAGAGTTTATGGTACTGTAGAATTAGAGCTTATGGTACTCTGGAATTAGAGCTTATAGTACTGTGGAATTAGAGCTTATGGTGCTGTGGAATTAGAGCTTATGGTGCTGTGGAATTAGAGGTTATGGTGCTGTGGAATTAGAGCTTATGGTGCGGTGGAATTAGAGCTTATGGTACTGTGGAATTAGAGCTTATGGTACTGTGGAATTAGAGCTTATGGTGCTGTGGAATTGGAGCTTATGGTGCTGTGGAATTAGAGCTGATGGTACTGTGCAATTATAGCTTATAGTGCTGTGGAATTAAAGCTTATGGTACTGTAGAATTAAAGCTTATGGTACTGTGGAATTAGATTTTATGGTACTGTGGAATTACAGCTTATGGTACTGTAGAATTAAAGCTTATGGTACTGTGGAATTAGATTTTATGGTACTGTGGAATTAGAGCTTATGGTACTGTAGAATTAAAGCTTATGGTACTGTGGAATTAGAGCTTATGGTAATGTGGAATTAGATTTTATGGTACTGTGGAATTAGAGCTTATGGTGCTGCGGAATTAGAGCTTATGGTACTGTGGAATTAGAGCTTATGGTGCTGTGGAATTAGAGCTTATGGTGCTGTGGAATTAGAGTTTATGGTGCTGTGGAATTGGAGCTTATGGTGCTGTGGAATTAGAGTTTATGGTGCTGTGGAATTAGAGTTTATGGTGCTGTGGAATTAGATCTGATGGTACTGTGGAATTAGAGCTTATGGTGCTGTGGAATTAGAGCTTATGGTGCTGTGGAATTAGAGCTTATGGTGCTGTGGAATTAGAGTTTATGGTGCTGTGGAATTAGAGCTTATGGTGCTGTGGAATTGGAGCTTATGGTGCTGTGGAATTAGAGTTTATGGTGCTGTGGAATTAGAGCTTATGGTGCTGTGGAATTAGAGTTTATGGTGCTGTGGAATTAGAGCTTATGGTACTGTGGAATTAGAGCTTATGGTACTCTGGAATTAGAGCTTATGGTGCTGTGGAATTAGAGCTTATGGTACCATGGAATTAGAGCTTATGGTGCTGTGGAATTAGAGCTTATGGTGCTGTGGAATTAGAGCTTATGGTGCTGTGGAATTGGAGCTTATGGTGCTGTGGAATTAGAGCTTATGGTACTGTGAAATTGGAGCTTGTGGTACTCTGGAATAATAGATTATGGTACTGTGCAGTTAGAGCTTATGGTACTGTGCAATTAGAGCTTATGGTACTGTGGAATTAAATTTTATGGTACTGTGGAATTAAATTTTATGGTGCTGTGGAATTAGATTTTATGGTACTGTGGAATTAGAGCTTATGGTACTGTGCAATTAGAGCTTATGGTGCTGTGGAAATAGAGCTTATGGTACCGTGGAATTAGAGCTTATGGTGCTGTGGAATTAGAGCTTATGGTGCTGTTGAATTAGAGCTTATGGTGCTGTGGAATTGGAGCTTATGGTGCTGTGGAATTAGAGCTTATGGTACTGTGAAATTGGAGCTTATGGTGCTGTGGAATTAGAGTTTATGGTGCTGTGGAATTAGAGCTTATGGTGCTGTGGAATTAGAGTTTATGGTGCTGTGGAATTAGAGCTTATGGTGCTGTGGAATTAGATCTTATGGTGCTGTGGAATTAGAGCTTATGGTACTGTGGAATTAGAGCTTATGGTGCTGTGGAATTAGAGCTTATGGTGCTGTGGAATTAGAGCTTATGGTACTGTGGAATTAGAGCTTATGGTACTCTGGAATTAGAGCTTATGGTACCGTGGAATTAGAGCTTATGGTGCTGTGGAATTAGAGCTTATGGTGCTGTTGAATTAGAGCTTATGGTGCTGCGGAATTGGAGCTTATGGTGCTGTGGAATTAGAGCTTATGGTACTGTGAAATTGGAGCTTATGGTACTCTGGAATTATAGATTATGGTACTGTGCAGTTAGAGCTTATGGTACTGTGCAATTAGAGCTTATGGTACTGTGGAATTAAATTTTATGGTACTGTGGAATTAAATTTTATGGTGCTGTGGAATTAGATTTTATGGTACTGTGGAATTAGAGCTTATGGTACTGTGCAATTAGAGCTTATGGTGCTGTGGAATTAGAGCTTATGGTGCTGTGGAATTAGAGCTTATGGTACTGTGGAATTAGAGCTTATGGTGCTGTGGAATTGGAGCTTATGGTGCTGTGGAATTAGAGCTGATGGTACTGTGCAATTAGAGCTTATGGTGCTGTGGAATTAGAGCTTATGGCACTGTAGAATTAAAGCTT
This sequence comes from Lithodes maja, assembly GCA_037953745.1. Taxonomy (NCBI): domain Eukaryota; kingdom Metazoa; phylum Arthropoda; class Malacostraca; order Decapoda; family Lithodidae; genus Lithodes; species Lithodes maja. Next base: position 12,959 of record JBAKBP010026319.1, on the reverse strand, counting down.
ATGGTACTGTGGAATTAGATTTTATGGTACTGTAGAATTAGAGCTTATGGTACTGTTGAATTAAAGCTTATGGTACTGTGGAATTAGATTTTTTGGTACTGTGGAATTAGAGCTTATGGTGCTGTGGAATTAGAGTTTATGGTGCTGTGGAATTGGAGCTTATGGTGCTGTGGAATTAGAGTTTATGGTGCTGTTGAATTAGAGTTTATGGTGCTGTGGAATTAGAGCTTATGGTACTGAGGAATTAGAGCTTATGGTGCTGTGGAATTAGAGCTTATGGTGCTGTGGAATTAGAGCTTATGGTGCTGTGGAATTAGAGCTTATGGTGCTGTGGAATTGGAGCTTATGGTGCTGTGGAATTAGAGTTTATGGTGCTGTGGAATTAGAGATTATGGTGCTGTGGAATTAGAGTTTATGGTGCTGTGGAATTAGAGCTTATGGTGCTGTGGAATTAGAGCTGATGGTGCTGTGGAATTAGAGCTTATGGTACTGTGGAATTAGAGCTTATGGTGCTGTGGAATTAGAGCTTATGGTGCTGTGGAATTAGAGCTTATGGTACTGTGGAATTAGAGCTTTTGGTACTCTGGAATTAGAGCTTATGGTGCTGTGGAATTAGAGCTTATGGTACCGTGGAATTAGAGCTTATGGTGCTGTGCAATTAGAGCTTATGGTGCTGTTGAATTAGAGCTTATGGTGCTGTGGAAGTGGAGCTTATGGTGCTGTGGAATTAGAGCTTATGGTACTGTGAAATTGGAGCTTATGGTACTCTGGAATTATAGATTATGGTACTGTGCAGTTAGAGCTTATGGTACTGTGCAATTAGAGCTTATGGTACTGTGGAATTAAATTTTATGGTACTGTGGAATTAAATTTTATGGTGCTGTGTAATTAGATTTTATGGTACTGTGGAATTAGAGCTTATGGTACTGTGCAATTAGAGCTTATGGTACTGTGGAATTAAATTTTATGGTACTGTGGAATTAAAGCTTATGGTACTGTGGAATTAGAGCTTATGGTACTGTGGAATTAGATTTTATGGTACTGTGGAATTAGAGCTTATGGTACTGTGGAATTAGAGCTTATGGTGCTGTGGAATTAGAGCTTTGTTAATGTGGAATTAGAGTTTATGATACTGTGCAATTAGAGCTTACGGCACTGTAATTAGAGCTTACGGTACTGTGGTAACCCTGGTCTCTGGGTCTTCTCCTGGGTGACCTGGATGTGTGTGAGTTTGTGTTTTTTATCTGTGTTTATTTTTTGTTTTATATTGTTTTTGTGTTTTCCCTGTTCTTGCTCTGTCTTGAGTCGGCTACCCCCAAAATGGGGATTGGGCCTGAGCATATAGATAGATAGATAGATAGATAGGTACTGTGTAATTAGAGCTTACGGTACTGTGTAACTAGAGTTTATGATACTGTACAATTACATATTAAATGCTGTGCAATTATAGCATATACGACTGTACAATTAGACCATATAAGACTGTGCAATTAGAGCTTTTAAGACTGTGCAATTAGATATTATAAGCTTGCAATTAGAGCTCATGATTGTGTGAAATAAGTTCTTATTATAATGTGAATATAGAGTTTATAAAACTGTGAAATTTACTTACAAAGGATTATGAACTTTAGGAAAAGTATTCAATCATCTGATGAGGAAGAGTAGCACTCATGACATTAAAAACACCAGCTTGCATTATTATTATTATTAGTAGTAGTATTGTTATTATTATTATTATTATTAGTAGTAGTAGTAGTAGTAGTAGTAGTAGTAGCAGTAGTAGTAGTAGCAGTAGTAGTAGTAGTAGTAGTAGTAATAATAATAGTAGTAGTATCATTATTATTATTATTATTAAGCTATATAACCAATTTTTTTAAATTTTTGTAAATATTTTTTGACAGCAGGCTAAATGTGTACATTTTTCGATAGCAAAATTTCTTCAGCGAAGCCGGATTTCTCCATACAATGTTGGCTCGATATCGCTCGCCAGGAAGAAATCGACAAATGGATGGGAGTAAACGTCTTAAAACAGTAGGCTGAATGTGTCCTTTTATATATAGTATTATAAGTCTCAATTTTAATTATGAATATAATTAACATAATGGGTGTCATAGAGAGAGAGAGAGAGAGAGAGAGAGAGAGAGAGAGAGAGAGAGAGAGAGAGAGAGAGAGAGAGAGAGAGAGAGAGAACTGTCAAAGGGATGAAGGAGCGCGAAATAAGAATGGGGTGAGCTAAACAAAATACTAGATATTGCCCAAAAATATGCTCTTCCTAGATTTTGGTCCACCGTGTTGAGCGGTGGAATGTACAGGCTCTCAGCCTATGCCCGAGAGGGAGTAGTTGGAATATAGAAAAAAAAAACACAAAAAAAAAAAAAAAAAAAAATGGTAGAGACACAACGAGACTAAATGTATATGTTTCCAAGCCTTGTAATGCAATACAAGTGAAGATCAACATGGTCACACATTTAAATACTTTTGAGCCTAACTTAATACAGATATAAGTCAATCATGATAGCTTACTTGTCACACCGAAGTATCTTGAAGTGGATCCCCTTCTCCCTCAAACTAATGAGACAAAACTGGGACTTTCCAGAAAAAGACTATCCTTGGGATAGATAGGGTTACTGTAGTGGTCAATTCAGCATATATACAGTATAGTGTAATGACCGTTATCGTCTTAGTTTCATTATTATCGTTCATGTTGTTTACAGTAGTGCTTAAAGTAAACCACACATATATTAACTAAGTTAATATATAAATAGAATGGATAATAAATAAACAATTTATGTATTCATTAATTGTAAAAGTTTAACAGACCAGTATATGGTCAATCTACTAATTTCACAAAATTTTGGAGTACTACTTCATATTATTATTGTGTTAGTAGTTATAGCAAATTATCGTAAAATGAAGGGAAAATATAACCGGAGCTAACACCAATTTTTACTCTTTTGTTTTCTTCTTTTTTGTCATTAGGTAGTTTTTATAATTATGCAGTTGATGAAATTAGTTACAATCCCCGGAAAATGTATTTTTCCCTGTTATACAACGATCTTGCAACACTCAGATGTACGTAACTTTCAGAGTGAAAAATTAAATTAAATTTTGACTAGGGATACAGGATGGGTTTAGGGGGGCGGGGGGGCTTTGTCTCTCCTCAACCCCATGACTTATTGAAAACAGCATCTATTTTTACCAGTAAGCAGCTTGAAAAGAGTTTTACCGCAGTCAATAAGGCGATTTATGGGGAGAGTTTTTTTATGTTATCTTATATTTTATTTTTTTTTACAGTGCTATATATAGTGCAATAAACTTCATTTCCGGTGGTTGAAACACATTTCAATATTATTATATAATAGGCTTCAAATGTTAAGAAAAAATCCGTGGTAGTTTTGGTAATAAGTACCAAATGAAGCTTAAAAACACATTTAATGCAAAAATAAAAAATATATATAAAATGTCAATCAAATCCATATACATATTACAGATGTATAGAAATAAATAATATTGTTTAAGGGAGCACACCTCGCTTGTTTTCTCTTTCTCTCCCTATCTCTCCATTCGGCCCCATTCAGGCTACTGCTGTAAGACGTTTTTCCCCATTCAGATATCGATTTTATCCTGGCGAGCGATAGCGAGCCAGCATATTTTTGTAAATATTTTTTGACAGCAGGCTAAATGTGTACATTTTTCGATAGCAAAATTTCTTCAGCGAAGCCGGATTTCTCCATACAATGTTGGCTCGATATCGCTCGCCAGGAAGAAATCGACAAATGGATGGGAGTAAACGTCTTAAAACAGTAGGCTGAATGTGTCCTTTTATATATAGTATTATAAGTCTCAATTTTAATTATGAATATAATTAACATAATGGGTGTCATAGAGAGAGAGAGAGAGAGAGAGAGAGAGAGAGAGAGAGAGAGAGAGAGAGAGAGAGAGAGAGAGAGAGAACTGTCAAAGGGATGAAGGAGCGCGAAATAAGAATGGGGTGAGCTAAACAAAATACTAGATATTGCCCAAAAATATGCTCTTCCTAGATTTTGGTCAATATTGAACTTTACAGTAGTTCAACATTCGGTAAAAACAACGGTATATAATATAATGATGCAAACAAAACTTATTAACTGAATTATGCCCATGTCTACCAAATGTATGTGTTAATTCAGGATATATCAAAAGAAAGAATAGGCGAGAAATCATGAACTCTATCCTCTGTAACTCAAAAAGGGCTAGAGAAAATTGGCTATAAATTTCCACATCTATTCCTTGACTGACTCTTCCCAAATGGTAGAAATATTAGGTCAATTACTCTAGTCGTTTTTTAAGTTACAGAGGTTAGAGGTAATGATTTCTCGCCTAGTTACAGCGAATAGACTATAGCTATACTTCTATGCATGTCTCAGTCAGTGTGTGCTAGACAAGACTCCCTGTGGATGCATATGTGATAATTAGTTAGTTAGCATATGACTCAGAGGCGATCAACCCTTCTGGATTATTAAACCAGCACACTGTAGGTCAAGAATAGCCCCTTTTCGAGAACCCCAGTCCCTTGCATACGTGTGTGAGTGTGTATATTATTAAGTTACATTGAGGAACGTATCGCTTAGTTGTTTTTATTGTTGTGACTCCAAGAACTGCTTCAGAGTATCATAATTGGCCATTTGCGAGTTTCAGGCTATAAGGAAGTTGGAGCCATAAACATCGATATTTTAAACAGAAATACAATAATAATGTAGGTTTCTAATGTATAAAAAGTGTGTTGAATTGGGTTTTATGTATTTATATAAGCACTACAACCACAATTTAGGTGATAATTCAGTTAATTCACGATGTCTACAGCTCCAACTTCCTTATAGACCGAAACTCGCAAGTGGTCAATTGTCACTTCACACTTTTCGCCTCCAGTTTATACACCCACACGCTACACACTTCATACGTACTGCATCGATCCTCTTCTGTTTGTTCACACTTCATACGTCTACTGCTCTCTCTCTCTCTCTCTCTCTCTCTTCTCTCTCCTCTCTCTCTCTCTCTCTCTCTCTCTCTGGTGTTACTATTTGTGGTTACTATCTATGGTTTTATATATTTTGCACTCTTCTATCACTATTACAACAATCAGTGTTCTTCAGAGTTCTCTCAGTGCATACCCCTCACTTGCGGCGAGTACGAGGCACCCGCCTTTCAACACAGTCCCACTCCTATTCTGTCCAGCTCTCCAACCCAAGAATTGACAAATTTTTCACAGTCTTTCTTCTACTCAACAAGTGAATTCTGGAACTCTCTCCCTCAATCAGTCTTTCCTCCATCCTATGACTTAGACTGCTTTAAACTTCGTGTGTCCAGGCATTTGACTCCAACATCCCGTGAATTTGGCTCTGTCGCTTTTTTGGCTTTAGGGAGACACTCGTTCCAGGCATCCTGCCTTTTTTCTCATTCATACACATAGAAAAATACAATCTATGTATCTCCAGTATATACCTTGTTCTCTTTGTCTCTACCACACACACAGAAGGGCACACACATACACACACGCACACACACATACACAAAGTCACACGCACACACATATCAAAACCTCCACAACAAAGGAAATAACGGGAATATGAAAAGTTACTAGGCCATAAATACAGACACCACACTACATTAACCATGGATGTAGAATTATATCTGAAAACCAGGTCGCTCTTCCATGACCTCACTTTATTTTGCTATCTTTGGTTGTAAGAAGATATTGCCAAACCAAACAGCTAATTACGTCTAGTATGTACTCTCTAGAACTTAAGTCGTGGCCTAAATCTTTTAACCCTTTGAGTACCAGCGACGTGTGTTATATTATATTCTAGCTATGTTTAGACGATATTATGCAGCTTAGGAAGGATTCTGTGGTAGTTAAAAGGGTTGGTTGAGATAGTTTGAAGCCATATTATTGCCTGAGGTCCTTCCTAAGCTATATAAAATCGTCTAATAGTTGCCAGAATATGATTAAAAGGACGTCCCTGGTACTGTATGGGTTAAGCTAAGTCGAACTGAATTGAATCGTCGTGTTGATCGCTTACCTTTGTTTTTTTTAATTTTGTTTTGCTGTTCGAGGGTCCTTCATATTGGGCCAGGATATGTGGCTTACAGTGTACAGTCGTGAGGATAAGGTTACACCAGTTCGGATCTCTAAACCTTTACAGCAAAAAATTTAATCAAAAGGGTTATGAAAAAGCAGTGTATTGTTGTCTGTGTTTTTTATACTGATTTTTGTTTTGCTCTATGTGAGTGAGGGAGACAAAAGGCAGAACTGCCTGTGGCGAGTGCCTCCCCCAGAGTTGAAAGAGTGACAGGGCCAAAATCAAGGGACGTTCGAGCCAAAATGCTTGGACACACGGAGTTTGAAGCAGTTTAAGTCATTGGAAGAGGGAAAGACTGATTCTGGGAGAGAGTTCCATAGCTCAGCTGTTGAATAGAGGACAGATTGAGAATAACTTTTCACTCTTGGGTTGGAGAGTTGCACAGAGTAGGGGTGGGATTATGTTGCAAGACGGGTGCTACGTGCTCTACGAAGAGGGGAGCTCTGATTTAAATAGGTCCGTCGTAATTAACGGGGTAGGGTTTATTTGTTTGGTATATTTTATCTATTCATTTATTTACAAGTTTGCTGTATTTTTTTTAGTTTCGACATTGATGACGGTCTCTCATGTAGTATTTCAAAACTTGCAGATGACACAAAATAGCAAGCACGTAAATAGTCTCTCCAACTCAATTACAATATATCCAAATGATTTAGATAAACTGTCTAATTAGGCTCAGACCTGGCCAATTGGCTTCAATATCGATAAATGTAAAGTACTGCACATAGGTTATAGCAGCAATATAACAAATTATTCAATGGGTGGTATTCAACTTAAAAGTTTTTATAAAGACACTGATTTAGGAGTAACAATTACAAATACTTTATAACCAGGCCAACAATGTGCTGAAATTAGTAAAGAAAGTAAATAAGGTTATTGTATTCATTGGTAGATATTTCGAATACAAATCCGAAGATGTTATTCTCACATTATATAATTCGTTTGTTCGGCATCATCTACTGTAGAATACTCAATTTTGATCTCCATACTATCAAAAGGGTATAGAAAAACTTGAAAGAGCTTTCCTTTGTGCTCCTTTAAGCTTACTCAGGTCAATGTAGCAGGATTGTATTTACAGTGCAGATATAGCAGTCAAAGAAAGGGGGGGGGGGGGTTTAAGGCTGTGTGATTTGCTTTCATTACATACTTTTTAGGGGGAGGTGGTTGCTTTTTTGGACCACCTTCTCCCTCATGTTTTGACCCATTAGTTTTGAGATACAGTATTAAGACCTTCTCCCCATCAGTTTAGCAATTTTAAGACATTTTCTCCCCATTTTGTTGTCAAATGTAAGGCCTTTCGCGCCATTTAGGTGTCGTTATTTTTTCCTGACGAGTGATAGCGAGGCTGTAATTTTAAGAGGAACCGGCCTTCGGCCAGGAAATTTTGCTACCGAAAAATGTACAAATTTATCGTGAAATCTAGGGGTGTTTTCATAAGTCTGATAGAGGTCTAGCGAGGAAACTAGAAAATATATGAATAAATTAATATATAGACCAAAAAATATCCACTATCCCCTTAAATAATTATGATACCATGAATACACTTAGTACTGTTACAGTTATTTATGTTGGCAGGTTTACCTCTATATAGGACAAATATTTAAATGCAACCTTTGATAATGGATGATTTTAAGGTAACTCCTACATAAAAATTATAAATGTATCTTGACTATTTGGAAGTGCTTGTACATTATGACCTTAAACTAGAAACAAATAGGAACGATAAATGGTAAATATTAAGATGAAAATATAGGAGGAAGGGAGAGAGAGCGGAAAATAGGATAAAGGGAGAGCGAAAGAAAAAGTGAGCGAGTTCAATGACATGGCAAAGGTGATCGAGCTGGGGCAAGGGGAAATATATTGAGAGCGATAAAGCACACACGTTCAGGCACATACACTTTATATACGCACATACACACGCAAGCATACACATACACACACACGATCACACACACACTGACACACACTCACTAACACACACACACACACACACTCACACGCACGCACACACTGACTCAAACCCGAGCAAACATACACACACACACGCATACACACACACACACACACACACTGACGCACACACAGGTACACGAGCAAACACACATGCACGCACACACTAACACAAACACGAGAAAACATACACGCACACACACACACACACACACATACATCACACACACACACACACACACACACACACAAACGCACACACCGCCCCAGTGGAAAGAAAATTGTATATTGTTAAAATACACTTTAATTTAAAACTCATCAATTAATTAATAATTAATTAGATGTACCGTTACTGGAATGTAAGTTGTTAACCACATGATATTATTTTAACTGAATGTATAACAGAGAGAGTTAATTATAATAATCATATTTGTAGCAAACATTCAAACTAATGCATAACAATGAATTAAGACTTAAATTAATAAATAACGTGTTGAAAAGGAAATAATAAAAAAAATAATGAAGTGGGGGCTTAAATTAACTGCACCTTGCCGCACCGCTCATCACCGTAAGGGAAGATTTACACTTGAGGAATTCTTTCTAGACCCCTTTCTCCCTCATGTTTAACTCCATTAGTTTTGAAATTTTAAGCCATTTGTCCCATTAGTTTGTTGATTTTAAGACCTTTCGCCCCATTTCTTCGTCAATATTTAGACCTTTCGTGCTATTTTAGGTGTCGATTTTTTCCCTGGCGAACGATAGTAAGCTGCAATGTTGGAAGATCCGGCCCTCGGCCGGGAAATGTTTCTACCGAAAAATGTACAAATTTATCTAGGAGGGGGATCTAATGGATGTTTTTTTAAATTTGATGGAAGTCTAGGGAGGAAACTAGAAAAATAATAAATGCATGCAAACATAGCTCAAAAAGTGAACCATCCCCCTTAAATTAACTGCACCTCGCCGCACTGCTCATCACCATATTATTGCCCTTTGGACCCCGTGGTGGGTGACTTGGGTTAGTATTCCATCTTAGGGGAGATTTACACTTGAGGGATTTTTTTTCTGGACCCCTTTCTCCCTCATGTTTAGCCCCATTGTTTTTTAGATTTTACGACGTTCGCCCCATTTCTGTCAATTTTAAGACCTTTCGTGGCATTTAGGTGTCGATTTTTCCTGGCGAGCGATAGCTAGCCGGTAATTTAAGCCGGTAATTCTTTCTACCGAAAAAGTGTACAAATTTATCTTGAGAGGGGGTCTAGGCCTCTAGGGGGAGTAATTATATTCTTGATGGAGGTCTAGGGGACAAACTAATCACCTCCCCTTAATACACGGGAACTACGGGACTGCATAATATTATCTAAATTTAGGTTACTCAGGTTGCTTCCAAGGATGGGACGTCACAACTGTCCACTAACACCAGGTTCCTAGTTACTGCTAGTTGAACAAAGGCATAAGGGTTAAGGGAGCCCACTTCGCTTTTTTTTTTTTCTCTCTCTCTTTGGTTTGTATCCATTCGCCCCATTCAGCCTACTGTTTTAAGACGTTTACCCCCATCCAGGTGTCAGTATTTTCCTGGCGAGTGGGAAGTGAGCCAGCATATATATATATATTTTTTTTTGACAGCAAGCCAAATTTGTAAATTTTTCGATAGAAAAATATCTCCGGCGAAGCCAGATTTCTCCATACCATGCTGGCTTGCTATCGCTCGCCAGGAAAAAAATCGACACCTGGATGGGGATAAACGTCTTAAAACAGTTGGTTGAATGAGGCCGAATGGATACAAACCAGGAAAGAGAGAAAAGGAGAGAAAGATTTAAAAAAAAAACGGTGACCCCCTTAAGGAGACTGCCCATCTGTCCCGCCCCGGGATATTTTGATTGTGAGTCACAGGTCACCCCAATACTAAGGAATAATCTGATTAATTCATTTAACTCCCCAACACCAAACACCTCCCAAGGAAATTAAAGACAAAATGTGATCTTCCCGGGATTCGAACCTGTGACACCACATACATATTTTAAACACTCTAACAATTACACCATTGGCACCAAGAATGTGATTGAAAAGACTTGTCAACAAAAGGAAAAATTTGAATGAAACGTGTAGAAGAAATTGAAGAGGACTTTTGAAATTCACACACAGTAAACAAAGAGGCAAAGGTGTTCAGAACTCAAAATTAATATATTGTTTTTATAAAGGAACACAGGGGAAAATGACAAGCAAGAAAGGAAAGGAAATGTAGAGAAAAACTGTGAAAATCATTATCGTATGGGGCGATAAAATAGGATAGAGGGGGCAGACTAAAGGAGACAGACTCGTGCAGGCAAAGGGCGTGGGAGAAACTAGGGACACGTTTCACTGAGAAAAATCACAAACCGATGTATGAATAGAAAGACACAAATACTGCAATGCAATCATTTATAGGCATAGAGTATGAAGAGACCGGTATACAATATGTACAGTATATAATATATATATATATATATATATATATATATATATATATATATATATATACACCAAAAAATGTACAAATTTATCTTGAAGGGAGTCTAGGAAGTGTTTTTTTAAGCTTGATGGAGGTCTAGTGAGGAAACTAAAAAAATATATAAATATATATATAAATAGACCAGCCAAAAATAACCAGTGCAACTTGGTCTCCATCATAACTATAAATATATCTGCAAGAGCATTATAATCATTAACACATCCACAACACATGTAGTTGTTTTATCTGTCTATAACAGTATCTATGAATTATACATGTACAGTAGTTATTTAATGCAACAGGTTTATATTTCAAAGAGATTATGGTAATGACAATATGGTTCATGCGTAAAATTGTGTACTGTATATTATTATTAGCACACACACGCACAAGCACACACACACACATGCACACACACACACAAATCACACGCATTGCCCCTGCACCCCCTTCTCTCTCTCTCTCTCTCTCTCTCTCTCTCTCTCTCTCTTCTCTCTCTCTCTCTCTCTCTCTCTCTCTCTCTCTCTCTCATGATCTCTTCCCGTTGGAGACCCGCAGACTACGAGGCCAGTTCATCGAAGTTTTTAAAATACTTAATGGGTTTGACAATGTGGATTATAGTAAAATGTTTAGCCTCAATATGAACACAACACGCAACCATGGCTGGAAATCAGAATTGAAAAGTTCAGCACTAGTATCTGTGGAAACCTTTTCACATATAAGATCTGTACTATCTGGAACAAACTTCCCTCCGAAGTTGTAAATAGTTCTTCAGTAGAGCAGTTCAAGAAGAGAGTAGATAGTATTTTGCACTCTGTAAAGAGTATAGTGCACTAAACAGTCTCTCTCCTTCCACTTCCAGTATCTCCTCGGAATGGACCGCAAGGTCTCTGAGATACTAACTATTCCTTGTAGCTCCCTGTAACTCACACACACACACACACACACACACACACACACACACACACACACACACACACACATTCAATCATTCATGCATCGAACACTATATTTTTTTCCCCCAACTCCAACACGACATAGCGAACAGCAACTTTTAATCTGATTATTTCCTTTTTAATTCCAGTCGTTCGTTGCGGACTGAATGTATGTGTTCGGGTGTTTGCCTTCCAAAATGTATCACAGACCTAATATAGAGTGTTCGGGGAATTCAATGCACCGTCAATTTATTTGCTCATTGGTTCCTGGAATATGCATGCAGTTTTTATTTTAATGGTTGATGATGTTTATTTCCCGTTTTGAAATGCACAGAGTTAATTTCATATACAAATTCATTTATTAATGCTCAGCCTCTCTCTCTCTCTCTCTCTCTCTCTCTCTCTCTCTCTCTCTCTCTCTCTCTCTCTCTCTCTCTCTCTCTCTCTCTCACATGTGTTTGTTTTTATTTCACTTCTCAATATACGGTGAACGCTGTTTACATAAGAAAATAATATACGATGGATACCATCAAACGAATTAATTTGGCTTCAGAACCATTTTTTAACTATAGTTACAATTATTCATTATCCTGTATGTGAAAGCTTGCCTAAATCAATTATAGGGTCTTAATAACAGCTAATCCAGGGATATGTCGTGTATGTATGTGCGTGTTTGTTTGTTTGTTTTTTTCTCTCTTTTCTCATACAGTGATGTACATTGTATGTGGTAGGTTTGTGTTCTTGTATTTCAAAATTATATTTTGCTACAGCGTTATTATCACAGTATTTTTTTTTATAAAAAAACAATTGTCTATATATTGTGTCGTTCCCGTTTTTGGTTTGTATATTTTCAAGTTTTTACATTACAATAATGTTATTTTTATTTAATTACTGTATAGTTGAGGATATTAGGTGGCATTAGAGTTGGCGTGTCTTTATTTTTTTTTCCTAGACCTCTTTCAAGCTCCAAAAAAATGCAACCCCCTCTCCCCCTCTTCAAGATGGGGGGATGCCACTTTCTCTTAATCGTCACCCGAAGGATGGAAGCATCATATATTCGCTTAACTAATGAGGTGAAATAAAGTATAGTAGTGTGCCTTTGTATGAGAGAGAGAGAGAGAGAGAGAGAGAGAGAGAGAGAGAGAGAGAGAGAGAGAGAGAGAGAGAGAGAGAGAGCGAGAGAGAGATGGGCATATGCTAACCCCTTATTGGCATCAAGGTGTCTGTAAACAGTTAATATGGCTCATAAAACAAAACATCATTGTGTTCTGGCTGACACTGAATGATTATACGCATCTAAAATCCAAAAGGGACTATAATTAATCCATGAACCCCCTACCTCCTACATGTCCTTCCTAAGCTGAATGGAATGTACACATAATAGCCAAGCATGGGATAGGTGATCAAGGGATTCCAGCCAACATATTACGATAATTTCAACAATCAAAAACTTTACAAACTGTCGAT